>CAJQUW010009922.1:0-109781 GCA_907163375.1 Prostheceraeus crozeri
ATTCAAAGTCATAATTTCAATACTGAATTCGATTTTGATACACGCAAGTCTAAGGCATTTCATAAATAATCAATAGGTTATTCAATTTTCAACAATTATGCATTATGTATTATATAAATTTGAAATTAAGCATGTTATCAATCCGAAAATATAAACACATTATGATTCATGGACTCAAAATTAGTTATGTTTGAGATATATAAGTCAACATGATTGCACGAAAGATATCATTTGAATGAATTTATGTTTATCAACTTGCTCATAAAGTAGAGCTAACTAAGCGTCCTATTGATGTTTCTAAACTAGTAGCACATGACAATCTTGTGCGCATAGAATTCACGATAAATCTAATCTAGTTAAATATCACTCTATCCAACAAAAAGTATTCACGACTGGTATTACCGAAAAAAAATTATTTGACCAGTAGTATGTAATATATACAAGGTGTTTCAAAAGTAGGCTAACAGTTGATTTTGCCCTAGGAAATCTATGTTGACCGTTCTATTGGCGATTTACACCTGAATCAGTCGATGGATATCCATGATCAGTCCAACATGAGCCATAGACTTCGAAGTAATTGCTACTATCATTTAGAAGTCTAGCAGTAGCATTCATTTGGCAAAGGAATTTTGAAATCTATCATGGACAAAGATATAGCACCAATCTGACATTACGTACATGGATATGTTCAATTAATTTGATTTGAATCAAACACTGTTAGTTTGACTTGAAGTGAATTACACAAGCTTGAAGCTTTTTTGAATTTGCTGCTTCTGTCATGTCAGGTCATCTAAAAGATGATCAGAGAAAATGGATTTTGAAATCCTTTTGGAAAAACAAGAATGCTGAAAAGGTGCGAATGGAATGGAGAGATGCCTTTCACAGCAATCCTCCATCAAGATTTGCTATTTATCGCATTCGAGATAAATTTGAAAAGACCGGTTCGGTAGAGAATGCACCGAAGTCAGGACGCCCTCGATCAGTTTCAATAACATCAAACGAGGAGCTAGTGGCCCAAACATTTGTTCAAAGTCCGAAGAAGTCAACAAGAAGAGCCTCATTGGAGTTGGACATTTCTCTAAGCTCTACTTGGAGACTGATGAGGAAAGTTGAGTTGAAACCATACCGACCCAGACTGTTGCAGCACCTTCTACCGGATGATGCTGAACGACGCTTGCAGTTTGCTGTGCTCATGTTGTCGGAAATTCGGGAGAACCCAGATTTGCTTGACAAGATAGTTTGGTCTGACGAAGCCAGTTTCAAACTATCAGGTCACGTAAATAGACATAACTGTGTCTACTGGTTCCCTGAAAATCCGCACATGGTATCAACAAATGAGCTGAACCAGCCTGGCTTAACCGTCTGGCCGGTATATAAAACATACCAACAACTCGTATTTCAGTGTAAAACAGCCAATCACAGATAGAATAGTTCGTATCACTACATACCAATCACATACTAAAGTAAGTGAGATGTGGTATGAAAAACATACGAGAATCTCGTATCAGATGTTAGTTTCAAATTGTATGTGATTTTGGCATAATGTTTGTATGTAATTTTCGTATCCAGCGATTTACAGTGTGTATACTGCTTTTATTGACGGCTCCACTTATATTGCGCCATAGCTAGCATTAACTATATAATGTACTCGAATGAAGGTTATTGCACTCCTTCAAATTTATGCACTCTTTGAGAAGGATTAACTTCTTTATGGAAGCAATAATCATAGAAATTATTGCATTGTGAAATATAAAGCTATTTTTTGTTTTATCAATATCATGCAGGATTTCATGATACATTCCTGTATGGGCAAGAATTCCTGAACATTCCTGTGTATATTCCTGAACGATGCATGAATTTCAGCTTCCGATGTTTATAAAGTCATTTTGTAATTTTTTTACTACCAAAATTCATTTAGTTCATATTATGTGTTGTTTTTGATTTTTTGAGCAAATGGAAATCACAAATGCAGCACTCCCCACAATTTCACTTAATTGGCCTATAATCCAAAATTATTCTTCAACAACTGATGAATTGACTCTAATTTTGCTACACTTGATTAGGCGCATGTAGACTTAGATAGGCTACACACGTTCTATAGCTATTGTAAAAACGCTGGAAGAGACTGTCAATGTACATACTAGCAGTTATCACACTAATTAATCTTATTAGTCCCGAAGCCAAATCTGAAACACTGCTACAAATACCCATCAGGGATACGGAGTCGGAGTCCTATCATTTTGCTAAAGTCGGGGTCCTATCAAATGATAGGACTCCAGACTCCGGCCTATAACTAAATACATGCACATAATACAACATATAATAATACATATAACACATTCGGCCGAAACATAATACAAACAAATTATTTATTCTCGTGCATGACTGTCACTGTCTTGATGTCAGCTTTCTCCATAAAACAAAAGTACAGAGATATCAGTACATGTAAAGCTCGCAATGGTTGAGGGAATTAACCGTGATAGTGAAAAAAAGACTGTCTTTTCACTCGGTGATTTAGCAGAGAAGACAAGCCTTCCTAGTTTAGATCAACTGCAATTTCAATTTTATAAAAGGTATGATCATTTAAAGCGGAATACTCCAAATTGTTGTCTCATAGGTGAATTTGGAATACATCCAATGAGTTTTCATTTTTATAAATCAGCAATATGTTATTGGATAAGAATCATTGCAAGCGATGACAGAAGCATCATAAAGGAAGCATACAAGGCGATTTATCCAAATATTGTTTCAAACGGACACGATAGCAGATACTCATGGTGCTGGCGAATAAAGCAATTGTTAACAAAACTTAGCCTATCTGAATTATGGGACACACAGTTCATTGTTGATAAACAATTATATCTAAAGATTGCAGTCGATTAGCTGATTATCATAGGGAACAGTGGATGTCCTCAGCAAAAAACAGCCATTCTGGGCTACATTATTTGGAGTTATGTCTGTTTGACGATGCCATTAAGTCATATCTAAATGTTGATATCGATTATAACTATATCAATATCATACTGAAGTATAGAGCATTAAACCACGACTTAGAAGTTGTCACCGGCATTTATGGAAATCGTTTGAGGTATGAAGAACGTCGATGTGAGCAATGCAATGATTCACGGGTAGAAAATTTGCATCATTTTATGATTGAATATTCAAGATATCAGAAATTACGACAGGAACTAGCACCGATATTATGCCACTGCAAAAGTACAACTGAGTTCTACAAGTTGATGAACACGCATATTCCAAATAATCTTGAATGCATTGCTAAATTCCTTCAAAAAGCTAAAGATTTGCGACAGTCTACTACAGACAACACAAACTGAATGACATTTAGAAGCACATTTTTCTCCTCTCCTTCCTGATTACGATTTTTTTTGTTGTTGAAATTGACCGCACGCTTTAAATGTACTTTTGATGTCTGAGTTTCAATAGTTGTGTTTGAAACACGAATGTTTTTGTTCACACACATATTCCCCATATTTCCATGTTTTCCAAAGTATTTGGAAATAAACATTTATTGACTTATTGACCCAGCCTCGATCACACATCTAATAAATATTTGGTATCCGCTGAAAATCTTGCTTTTTTAATTATTACTCCCGGATACGTGGAAAAAAGCTCTCTGGATCTATGATGTAGGTTAACAGTTAATTTTTCAAAAAAGGCTTTGTATGCTTGACACCAAGAGTCAGAGTCGGAGTCCTATCAAAAGCCGGAGTCCTATCAACCACCCGGGGTCGGAGTCCTATCAAAATGATAGGACTCCGCATCCCTGCTACCCATGATGATCGGTGATGACCGGCGGTGTACGTCATTCGCTCATTGCTAATATCCAAATGTTGCGTGAACAATGGGACAATAAGGCCTCAGCCACACTGCGAGCAAAGTGAACAAGAGCTGTGGATAGCTTGCGGACATATGCTTGCTCGCGTTTGCTCGGGACACTCGTGTTTGATTTGCTTTCAGTGTGGCTGAGGCCTAACACAGCGATGAAGTGCATTGTACGTCATGAGTAGTTGGGGCAATAATGCACGCTGTTACCCGAACACCTGCGCAAGTGTCCACATCGGGTCTCAAGCAGTCAAGTCTATGTGTTGTTTTAATAAGTTTATACCATTAGGACATAGCGCTAGAGTAGTGCTAGGCTAACACTAGGATAGTTACTATCTTAACGGCAGCCTAGCGCTAGCTTTCAGACATAGTGCTAGCCTAGCGCTACCCTTTTGCTATCTTTATTAATACGGAAGCTGCTGATAGGCTAGCGCTATCTTTATTAAAACGGCCCTTGAAGACCCTCAACATAAGATGTGTGTGTTCTCAAGTTGTTGAGGATTTGGCGGAACCCGTCAATTGACGATTTTCAAGCTTAAAGCTGTTAGAAGAATTGTATGCAGCTCTCATGAGTTTAAATGATTATGGCATTTTTTATATTTTCATAGCTAAGACGAAACCCGTCAATTGACTATTCATGTCGTTCACATTTTTGCGTTTTATAAAATCAATGTATTTATATTTCCAAGACTTTCAATTACCATCTGAAAAAGGAATTATACACTGTAAATCGCTGGATACGAAAATTACATACAAACATTATGCCAAAATCACATACAATTTGAAATTAACATCTGATACGAGATTCTCGTATGTTTTTCATACCACATCTCACTTACTTTAGTATGTGATTGGTATGTAGTGATACGAACTATTCTATCTGTGATTGTCTGTTTTACACTAAAATACGACTTGTTGGCATGTTTTATATACGAGACCCGATGCAAATTCATCCTTATTCGTATGCCTCTGGTATGTATTTCGTATGTAGAGCTTTAAGTCACATATCAAAGAAAATATATATATTACATACTACTGTCAAATAACTTTTTTTCGGTAATACCAGTCGTGAATATTTTTTGCTTGATAGATTGATATTTTACTGGATTAGATTTGTTGTGAATTTTATGCTCCTCAAGTATGTCGTCGTCGCTATCTGTCTAGCAACATCAACAGGACGTTTAGTTAGCTCTACTTTATGAACCAAGTTGATAGACGTCATTTCATTTGAACGATGTCTTTAATGAAATCTTGTTGACTTATATATCTCAAACATAACTATCCTTGCGTTTATGAATTATAATGTGCTTTTATTTCGGATTGATAATATGCTTAATTTCAAATTTATATAATGCATAATTGTTGATGGTTGAAATCTTATTGATTATTCATGAAATGCCTTAGACTTACGTGTATTAAAATCGAATTGAGTATTGAAAGTATGACTCTTGAATGTCATTATCTCACTACTTTCAAAACAGTAGTAACATTCGTGTGATCTTCATTGACAAAAGGCCGTAAATCAACATACTTTGGACATGATTTGTGCTTTCTTTTAACATTGTGCTACATGTAGTATGGCTTTAGTATGTAAAGCATACCACATTTGAAATAACATACGAAGAGCATGTAAATATATACTAAGAGAATACAGAAATGTACCAAAAAAATATTTTGGTATGCATCCTTCGTGTGTGATTGGTATTGAGCGATTTGCAGTGTACATGTAGGCTAATACAAGCAAGGACTTGTAAAATCCATTATTAAATACTTTAGTAAGTCGTATTGAATTTCCAAGACTCCATTCGATGTTTATGAAAACATTTTCAGCTTAATTACCTGTGTCTGCATACCGTCTCTCTTTTAAATATTGCTTCCACTCCATTATATTGTCAACTGATTTTTTCATTGAGTTAACAGCAGCAGCCATTTCAGCCATTTCCTGACGGAATATCTCAAATTTCTCATCAATTGTTAGATTTCTGCCATGTTCAGCAATACGATCTCGCTCTGCTGGGAGGGGAATTTTTCTCTTTGCATGAATTTGGTTGGAGGAGCTTAAGATGCCGGTTGCAGCAAGAAGAATGAGGAAAGTTTCCTTCAGCAGCATTCTGTAAATGTAACGGGAATCATCAATATCAGCTTTTTTCTTCCAAAAATATTTACCTATGAGTAGCCAAACACTTCAAATACACCAGTGTGGAACTCTGGCAACTTGAAAACATGTCGGCATCAACATATTCGCGATCTCAAACCACACTGTAAATCGATGAATACGAAAATTACATACAAATCATGTGTAATGAAGAATTTCTTAGCCGTATTTGCCTCAGGCTTTTCCTTGTCATTGAAGTATTGAGGGTCCCTTATGATCTTCTAAACTATTAACGGATGTGGCATAACTCTTATTAAGGTACAATAGTCCCTGTCCATAACGACCACCTCTCTACCAAGCAAATAAAGTCGTTATAGACAGATGGTCGTTATTTGCCGGTAAACTTTTGGCTACCTTTTGTATGACATATAACAATATAGCAATATTCAATCATAAGCCTACGCGCACTCACAACTCCAACACAGCATGATTGCACGAATGATACTAGTTTTTATACTCGCAGTTTCAGAGGCTAAAGTGTCTATTCAAAGGGCCTATGACACAAGATTTGATGAAAACTGTATAGAAATAAATAAATAAGATTCAATTTCATATAACCTTCTTTTCTACTCCTGACAAACTGTGCGGATTAGCTAAGGTTCATAAACTGATGTGCAACTACGTCCACTTGTGTCCATGCATGATAGGTACAACTCAGCATCACTTACCTAAGTTTTTTGATTCGGATCTTCGTCAAAACATCTCACCAATATTTAGTGTTTCATCGACTGCAGCGTTCCTTCAAAACTACGTGAACATGAATTTGAAGAATCACATCATCTGATTTCATTTGACACATGTTCATTATTCACCAATGTTCCGGTTGATGTAGCAATTGATAGCACTTGACCTTCTTCTGAAGGAATTGAAAGCTCCATGACCAAGAATGACCAAGAAGCTTTTGCTATTATGCTTCCAAAGTATATTCCTTTTTTATCAAATCTCAACAGATGCAACCATCATGAGACATGTTTCGACCTGTTGGACCATTTTTTTTGCATTTTTGAGGTATCTTATTTTATTTTTTAGTTGTCCTGGACCGGTCATATATACATTACTCGTATCAAACCATTAGTCGTGGATGGGTTTGAACCAGCGACGCTGGAGCTAGAGGACGTGCAAGCATACCCTCTAGCCACAAGGCCACCGGATCATCTGTTGAGACCGTGAATTAGTCAGGAAGGCACTGCTTTAACGCAGTCACGAGGAACGCGAACTGCATTGTGCAATCACTTAATACCGCATCCGAGATTGAGGCGCGGTTTGATTGAGATTTGATAAATTTATCAATTGCCAGGTTACTTGTCTTAATATATTCCTTTTTGATGGCAGATTAGATCGTCAGATAGATGGAGTAGTAAAGGGCAGTCCATTGAGTTGCATTTTTGGAGAGATATTTAAGGATCACATGAAAAGTCAGTTTTCCTGCAATGCCTTCTTTCTATCCACGCTGTGTGGATGACATATTTTGTGTTTTCGATGACAAATCTAAGATTGACATTTCCTTGATTTTTTGAATTTCAGACATTCTAATCTGAAATTCACGCATGAATCAGAGGAAAACAGGAAGCAAACATTTCTTGATGTCATGTTGCACAGAAAGTAGGTTTCGGTTGAATATAGTTTGTATCGCAAACCGCCTAATGCACATATTCAATTGATTTTTCGCTGGAACGTCCCAATGAATTGGAAAAGAGGCTTCGTAATCGACAGTATTTACCGTGTATATCGACTGTCCAGCAGTTGGGAGTTATTTAATGAGGAAATTGGTGAACTGAGAGAAATTTTAGCAGTGAATGACTATCCCGTGTGGTTTGTAGAAAAGCACTTGAGAGAAACTCTGAACAAGATTGTAGTTCCAAGAACAGTGCATGAAGAGGAATCAACAAATGAAGAAGGCAATACCAGACGACAGACTTTTACTTTTAGATATATTGATAAAGAAAGTATAATGTTTTGCAAGCGCATAAAAAGACTGATTCCCATGAAAATGCGATCCAATTGTGTCTTTGCTTTTCGCATTACCAGATTTATAGTTTTCTCCTCTGAAGTCTCCTACCCCGAAGTCTCATCGGTGATTTATGAATTTAAGTGCACTGGTGATCTGTCTGCCACATACATCAGTGAGACAACATGACATCTGGGTAAGAGATTTCAAGAACATGTATCAAGACCTGGTCCCATCTTTGACCACTTGCTTGATTGTAATGCCTGCAGCAGACGAAGCATCATGAATGATGTCACCATACTCTATAAGACTTCATTTGTGCATATTGCGGAGGCCCGCTTCATAAAGAAAAGGTCTCCAATTTTGAATAGGCAACTTTCCCAGTGTGGCTCTTCATTTCTTTCTTCGTGTTTTCTGTTTCCCTTTTTTCTTTTATTTTCTTTCACTTGTATACGGTATATCAATGTGTTCTAAGTTATCATAGTTTCTGCTTGTCATAGATTTAGATTTTCCAGAGAATACAGTAGTTATATTATATTATATATTTTATTTTAGAGTAGAAATTTATGTGCATGTAATCATCAGTTATTTGATTATTTCCCTGATGACGGTAGGATGTTCCTACAGAAAGGCCTTGGGCATGAATTTACTATAAGTTAATTATGAAATGTGGTTGTTTTGTTGTCTTATTTGCCACAAAAATCTATACCGGGATTCCTACTGGAAAATGTATAGAAATATAACAATAATGTGATACACAAACATATGCATAAAGCACACATTAATCAGTGAGAAAATTTGATGATACAGTGCATTAGGCACTGTATGTAGAGATCATATAAAACTGCACGTAAAACATAAGATTATAACAGCGGTGGATAAAGATGTAGGCCGATTACAGTATGTACATGCATGTATACTCGATTGTGCTCTTAAGATACAAGTAAACCTTCTCCGATAATATATGTGTCATGTAGTATCAGTATACTTAAGCCTACATAATATGTACAATATGTATGCAAATATACACATTGAAGGATCCAATAGTACTAATTCAAAATTATGATAATTTGTACATGATTGTAAAGTGAAAAAGCTATGTTATTCAAAAATCATCTCATTTTTTCTGAATGCATTCAAAAGTCATATGAATCTTGTTGTTTTATTTTCTTGTTATTTTTGAAAATTCACAAAAAAGATGTACATGTATATCTGACAGATAATAAAACCATTGATGTTTGTCTATTATTAATACACAAAGTTAGCGAAGCATCTACACGTGCTATCGTTCCTCTACAATCTGCGGTCGCAATGAAGAGGCATCAGAGAACAATTTGCCAAGTTACTCAGGTCGCAGGTCGCGTAAGACAGGAAGTCGTTATGCACAGGTTGAATTATATAGGAAATATAGTCATTTTGCATCGTTGCCAGACTTTTTGGTGGCAATCGACAGGAAGTCATCACAAGCAGAGTCGTTGATGAAAGGGACCACCGCATATCTATTTTGGTTATTGTCTATCCCATGATGATATCAGCTTTTCATTTTAAGATTATCTTGTTGCTATAAATAGCATTTTAAAATTCAAACAATTATTTCTTTAAAATTTTGCAATAGTCAATAGTATATATAGTCGCAATAGTCAGTGCTATCAGTATGGTATCATATCAGTAAGATTTAGATATTAATGATATTTAGAGCTCTATGTATCAACAATTATGCCACTAAATCTTTCAGAACAACATCTTTCAATACTAGAGAAGTTTGTGTAAATCGCTCAGTCATTGAATTACAAATGTGCATTTACAAGTAGTATGTATAGAACATATGAAATATTAGCCATCATAATGAGTTAAAGATATCTGAGCATCAATTTATCAGAATAACTCGACTACATTTACTGAATGGGCAAACTACAGAACTTCCAAATTAAACATCAAACTTGACTTATTTTAAATAGAACTTGACTTGTTTTAAATAAGAGTTAAAAAGGTCTAGTCTCGAGGAGCAAGAATATCAATTTTCCATTGAACGTAGTGCAATTCAGGCCTGAATTTTGACGAGGCAGAAGACTAACACCACATCAAATGTACACAGTCAGAACGTTTAGACCGTGAAGAGTCAAGCGGTATGAATAATATTTCCATTTGACGAATTGATCACTAAGAAAAATTCAGTCAAAGATACGAACTTTCACTTGACAGGCGTGTCTGAAGTCTGACCGCTGAAGTTCATGTGTTCTCTGACACGAACTATTTCTGTAATGCGTGCGCTTGGCTAATTACACAAGGCAAAGAGGGACAAAGATCTATGTCAATCTCTATCACTTGCTAAAGAACTTTCAAATTAAACATAAAACTCAAAATTCTTGTCAATAGAGGTGAAAATCCCAAATTTCGAAAATTTTATTTCATGTGACTTGTGGCTAAAATATTGCGTCCACAAAAAGACAACTGCCACTCAGAGAAAGTCAGCACAAAGTTAAGAAAAGTCACTGAATTTGACCTTCAAACAATTATTCGATCCGGTGTGAGTTAGCTCATCACTGGGGTATTTTCCGAACGCGCCTCAATGGTGATGCAAGTAAAAATGAAAGGAAAAATTGAGCAAGTTACTAAAGCAGTAAAACTAGATTCACTGCACAGCCGTTTAGCGAGTAGAAATGCAGCAGGTGGAATGCTAATCCATCGACTGAGACTAAATGCAACGGCATTCTTAAATGCCGAAAAGAGAATCGTTCCTGTGGAACTGATGTGAGCTGTCCATCTGACCTCAAAACAGACAATAAAGAGCTCAACGGAAATCAGTTTCAAAGAGATTCATGTCATCTTAATTCGTATTCTGATTATTTTCTATTCATGAATGACCCAATTTGAGAGCTGTAGCATAACGTATGTATATATAATGATCAGGTGCGTATAGTGCATGTACACTATCTAGAAATACGGCACGAAAGGCTCCGCATGCATAGTTCCGGAGAGTCACTGTATGAGGACCATGTGGTCCACATTAACAAAGGTCCGTATTACTATCGGGTCCATTTTGAAGGTCCAAAGGGTCCACTTAGTGACTTATAGGAAAAAATGATTTAAGAATTTATGGTCGGTTAAATGGTCCTACTACTTTCTACTTACCTTCGGATACCTACTCACCATACCCTACTTACCCCATTCTGCACTTTCCACCACTACCAAGAAAACAATTTGTCTTACCATTCCTCGGTTATTTTGTCAATTTATATGAAATACTTTGCAATATGTTTGGAACTAAAATTACCAATGAAAATGATAATAGTTTATTTTTCTACAGATTTTCCAATTCTTATAATCATTTGATAATTACGAGTATGTACTTTATCCACAATAAAATGAACCTGAGATGACTTTGTCTGTCATTTCAATTTTCAAAGGAGGTATTTTGGCATGGAAATATGCTCACAACACTACTTATCCGTTTTCTCTTTCGCACCTCAAATGCAGACTGTATTTGCTATTTCCGACCATTCTTTGTGCCACCTTAATGTGGACCTCGTCCAGATTTTATACAGAAGTGCATCTTTGTAGGATTGTTTCTTTGCGTTCATCTACATAATTAGTTATTTTATTGTCACATCTGGACAAATAATTCTGTACCTTCGTGTCAAAGTGACCTAAGCGACATTTTTTCGGAAATTCAACTAATACTGTCTTTGGATACAACAGCATCAAGAAAATCAAGTTATTACATAGCATGAGACATTCAAAGTTACATGCGCCGTACGCTGATTTACAGACGTGCATGGACGCAAAAAATAATTGTTACTTATGTTGTAGTTTCTTGTTGTAAGCAGATGTGCAAAAAGGAACAAAGGATGATGATCGTCAATGAGCTTTGGAGAATGGAAATTCAAGGTGGCTACTGTATTTCAGGCGGCGTGGCATTAAAGGAAAAAGAATATTAACATCCTGCATTGCTTCTTTAAAACAACTCTGGCTCTCTCATCACGGCGAACTTTCAAAACACCAAGACACTTTTCCAGACATTCGTTTCCGCAAATGATGCGATGACACAGACGATTTAGCTCTTCAATTTTTTGCTATTTTTCTTGCTAGTACCGACATAGATGGCTGAATTGTACTGGAGAATCGATCGAATGTAAGCATTGTAAACTACTATCAGTTCGTTCTCTGAGACACCAAGCCATTTCAGTCTTCTAAGGGCATATGCTCTTTTGCTGGAAGTCTTACAAATAACAGAAATAGGACTGTCCCAGTTGAAAAAATCGTTGAATACTTCACCGAGGAATTTCAATTCCTTGACTTCATTTAGTGACAGCTGCAACATTATAAGCTTCATTGTGTCTTGGATACTGTAATTACCAACCTATTGCTCAGATTTTTGATAAATGTTGATTTTCCAAACAATGTCATTTTGACCTAACCTCCATCATACGAAAGAAAATCGTGTCAAATCAACCTAAATCCATAATAGTACATGACAAAGGTCATCTTGTCAATACAGATGTAATCGATTGAGAAGTATAAACATTAGAGTCAAAACTGTTCAAAAAATGAATGCTTTCATTCGATAATTGAATTTTAGAAAGTTTTTTTCGTCTCCTGTAAAATTCAGATTTTGTCGCTTCGGTCACTTTGACACCAAGGTACAGAATTTACAGAGAATGTGGAATTCAGAAAATGTGTCTAACAAATTTCGGACCCTTTTATACGGACCATTTTGCCTGAGAGTGTAAACTCCGCATTCTTGCCAAACACTCAACACAATATCCGACCCAGCCCTTATATCCTTCGCTATTCATTTGAACTTTCATCCTTTTGTTCTAATTTGCAGCACTCAACTTTCATGTAAAATTAATTACATGTAGAATAATTAGATATTGAGTTCTCAGTTGAAAGTTTGGAACAAACCTGAACAGTCGCCATTTGATCCAATATCATCAGGAATCATCAGCAAGTCTAGTTCACGTCTAGTTCGTAATCTTGTTTTTTGTGTTTTCTGATAGAACAGATGTGCAACTCTTCATTGTAGAAGCTGCAATGCTATTTCTGAATGCATAAGGACATGCAAATAACGCCATTATTAGTATCTCTCAACATCGACACACCTCATTCAGAGTTGTAGCCATACCCGGGCAAATTTGAGATACGAAATTAGCAAGCCAGTGAAATTTTACTTATTAGGCCAGTTGCGCATCTCGTGTTTGGCAAATACATGGCATCGTCATGGAGTGAAGTAGGATAGACATTTTGAGTAATTGCTACGCTGTAAAAGGACAAATTTAGCTTCAGAACAATTGCGGTTTTCAAAAAACTTTTCGCTTAGAGTCTCGATGTTAGGGTCATGGAGGATACCTCATTCCTCTATCTTGATCTCCTCCATGGATACATTATTAGATATGTAATCCAGTTCGCAATATTCATGTCACAAAACATGTAGAATGTAGAATGTAGATGCTCTCAAATATGTTATCTTGACAATGATGTTTACTGAATGCCGCAATGATTGACTAAGCAATCTATTCTAGACTGAATGTCGTCAACGGTCGATATGGATATAATTAAATTGACCGAGGCTTGTTCCAACCCTGGCCATTAGTACTGGTGGAAATTCCACCAATATTTCAACAGTTGAAAGATTTCTTGGGATAAAAACCTACAATTACAACCGCACATACGATAGAGGATGGTCCAGGTCGATGCATTATTAACCAATACTGGATAAAGAGAAGAACAGCCAAGAAGGCAACAGAATCTTGCTTTATCTTTGACAAATGTGTCTGGCGGCGCACAAGAGTTCATTAGTTGCTTGTGTTGTTTGTTGACTTTCCCTTACAGAAAAGTCTCATGTAATTACATGAGAAATTGCTTCTGTAAATTATTTGACAATTTGGAGCGTTTTCGCTAATATTACAGGAGCATTTGCTCATTTATTATTGGAGATCGCCAATATAACCTGAGAGGAAATGTAAGATCTTCCTCGTCAATCATGTTTTCAAAGAGTGTCTAGTGGAGTTGGCAAATTAGGCGCACTTGCTCATGAAATTGAATGTGAACTGACTTTATTGAAGAAATGCACCTGTAATTTCATTAACAGAGCAACTGCTCATGAAAATGCGCATGAAAATATATTAATGGCGCACTTGCTGATGAAATAATTTGAGATTTCAGGGTTTATTGAGGAAAATGCCCCCGTAATTTCATTAATGGCGCCATTGCTCATGAAATTACAGATTTCACAACTTACTGTGGAAATGCTCCTGTAATCCCGTTATAGCAGGAAAAGCTAGATTTTTCCATGAAAGTTATAATGAGAGTCAGTGTAAAAAAAGCTAAATTAGAATTGTAAAAGACAAAAATCAACAAATCATTGTCCTGCTAAGCTAAAATGTTTCAAAATGTTTCAAAATTCATTTTGGTTTTAGATGGCTGTTTCTAACTTTTCTCAGAACTCTTGTCAGAGCTGTTTAAGAAGCACCATCTGTGGGGACCTACACAAAAATCACAACTCAGGCGCTTAACGGCTAAACCTTGGTTTTTAAACCCCATTATTCCAAGATTTATCTGTCATTTATTTATACAATCATTTTCACTAAATATTCATTTCTTTAAGTAATCTTTAGTATTTAAAAAGTTTCAGCAGATTCAGTGTTTAATCATTACAAGCATACTGTGAATAAAATAATAATATTACTTACGGATAAAGCGTAATGTGTCGATGTTGAAAATGCAGCGATTTGATTAATGTTGACTGGAACGTCCAGGTTTTTGAAAATATTGCCTCTACATTGTTATTGGAAAATCGGTATTATGACAATTGCATGCAACACCTCTGTAAGAATCGTAAATTTTAAATCCTTTCAAATTCGTATGAATGATGATATTTAGACTTCATATCCCATACTTTGTAATAGAGAGAGGATGGCTATGCGATTCTCTGGGATATAGAGGGATATATCAAATAATTTCACGAGCTATGTCAGAGAATCGTATAGCTATCCTCTATCCGTTATAAAGTATGCCAGATTATCTGGACCATAGATGTCCGCGATGAAATCCGTCTCTTCCAAGATTTTCCCTGGGAACAAATTTTATCAAATATACAGGGATTCTGACAGACGATTCTGCAACTATGCAATGATCTGGCATACTTTATTATATATGTATTGTTTCATGTTCAAGTGTAGGCTTAAAAGCCATTATCTTTAAATATAGTTTTATCTTTATTATATTAAACTATGCCGGATTATCTTGTAATGTTTTTCTGATATCTAAAGATTTGGTTAAATTTCATAGCCATCCCTATCCCTGGAAATCCGTGGCAGGTTAACAAAGTATAGACATTTTTCTGCAATCAAAAACCATGGATTTCTATATAGTATTCTATATCGGGATGAGACACTACCGATATCTACATACATTAGTAGTCCTATTTTGAAGACAGTTGATTGTCAAGTATCACGATTATACTTTGTCAAAGTGACTTTCAATGTGTTGTCGATGGTTGTAGCACAAATTGTATAACACAAATAGAAAACAAGATCATACTATTTCATTTCATTGTTTCCCAAAAGACGTTGAAAGATTCAGAAAAATATTGACCGCAAAATCTTCGAGAATTTGAAGAGGGAATTTGGAATCACATAATATTCAAGAACATCTACTCGCACAACTAGCGCATGAATGCTTCTTTATATCATTCCACGAGCTTTACTTATGGTTTTGATAGAGGATAGATCGTGCATTAAGCCATTGACTGAAGTTGTAGAATTTTCGGAGCCATCCATATCAATTGTTCTTAACAAACAACTTTGTGTAAATCGATCGCTTATTTCAAGAAAAATACATGAGAATTTGCTAGACGACTTCTGCACCTCTGGAATACAGATTTGGTCGGATAGCCAGATTTCCATACTGATGTGAAATTTTTCATACAACAATTGACGAATCATTTCAGCACAGAAAATTGAAATGGATATACAATTTCAAATCATCGCGATGAAAGTTCTTGCCAACAAATGCAAAGCAGTTTTTCGAAAATTTTGTATTAGTTCTTGTGGATAGGATTTTTTCGGGCTTTCTTTATACGGATTTTCAATAAATTCCAGGCTTTCATGTCCTTGCAGGCTTGCCTTAATGTCGGCGGTCACAATTGTGACGTGTTATTTATTCATTGATTATTATTGCCTTGACAGCTGATGTGTGGTGGTGAGGGTTTGATCCAGCCAACTGACAGAGTCGCGTAAGTGGCTCGTAGCTCAGATGGTTAGAGCACAGGTCTAGTTAACCTTGGTCGTAGGTTCGAATCCTACCAGCCGCACATCTTTTGCATGGCAATTTGATCTATCGTTTATCTAATTTCTTTGTTGTTAATGGTTATGTCCATCAGACATATTGTTGGTACAATCAAACCATCGCGAGAAAATACAGCAAATAATCCTGCTCATCTACGTTGAAGTAGTGTCGGACGAGGTCTCTTCTCACTTGATTTGAATCAAATAACACGAAGGACTACAATTTTTATGACTTTTCTGACCATAAATCCATCTAGCTTTACATATAATGCTTTTCTTCTTAAGTCCGAGTTTGTAGGTTCAGGCATGATTGAAAAAATCTCGAGGAAATCCAAATTAATTGATTCTGATTGATCAGCAGCAGCGTTCAAAGCTTTGGGACACTTCAGAATGCTTAGAAAGGAAATGATTTTGCTCTTTTTGCATTAGTTACATCCTTTATAGATATCAAATTTTTTCCACATGAAGACTGTCGATACCAGCTGAAACGGCACTCGAATGAATTTGTCCGAAGAGGACATACTTATAACCACAAAAAGATATGAAACATTAATTACACTCAAAGGGTTTTGATGGACTGGATCATGTCATAAAATGGCTCTACTCAGGCTACGAGATTTTGAGACCACCCAAGCTTCTAGCATGACAACAAGGAAACGTTCCAGATAATGAAGTTTACAATTTTGAATTAATTTTATGAGATCGGAATGCACACTTCGTTTATGAAGTCTTATCGTTGGAGTCTATACATTCACGTCAATAAAACAACGGAAAATTTGGAGCGCTACCAAAATGTCAATGAAGTTGTATTGCTCCAGTGCTTGAATGGCAAATTCGTGTAAGAAGGAATGAGTTAAAAGAGCTGAACTTTTCTATGTTCCATTTGAAGCCAAAACTTTGTTGTACAACATAATAATGTGCCATTTTTAACTGT
This sequence comes from Prostheceraeus crozeri, assembly GCA_907163375.1. Lineage (NCBI taxonomy): Eukaryota > Metazoa > Platyhelminthes > Polycladida > Euryleptidae > Prostheceraeus > Prostheceraeus crozeri. The sequence goes on from CAJQUW010009922.1 coordinate 17,169, forward strand.
CTTGACTTTTCAATATAGTAGAGTTCTTTGATATCAGACAACTTTTCTAGAATGGAGTTGCTATAATTGAATCAACTGGGAGCAAAAGAAATAAAAAATTTAATAAGTTGTTGTGCGAGTAGATGTTCTTGAATATTATGTGATTCCGAAATTCTCGAAGATTTTTCAGCCAATATTTTTCTGAATCTTTCAGCGTCTTTTGGGAAACAATGAAGTGAAATAGTATGTTTAAAATTGATGAAATAGTGTGAGTGCGAAAACATCAGTTCTATCTCGCGGCTTGAACACCTCAGCATTTTCACAATACGATAGTTAGAAAAGTAACCGCTTGTTGGTTGAAAAACTTGAAGACTTAGGCCTATGACTTAACTTTTACAAATTTGCATCACCCGAGTAAAAAAATATGCTATGCTTAATAGGTAGTTTAGCAAGCACCATAGATAAACTGCAAAGTTTTATAATAACTGCCTAGTATGGCGCTGCGTAGGCTGTCCATGTTTTGCTTAGTAAGCACCATACATAAACTGCCAAGTTTTATAATAATTGCCTGGTGTGGTGCTGCGTAGGCTGTCAATGTTCTGCCTAGCATAAGCACTATAAATAAACTGCCAAGTTTAATATTAATTGCTTAGAATTGGATTGTTTGACCCAGCAAGCTGTGTGCTAAATATGACAACATCATTGAGATTAGTGCGCTTCCCGCAGTTGCTGCCGATGAAATTTACAAAACAATTAATAATGAAACTTTTCATGCATTAACATAGCAACAGCTAGGACTCATACACAATATACAACTGGATAGTGGAAAAATTTCATTCACATCAGATAAGAGCATGCATGCAGTTGTTCCAATTCTATGATGCGCTGAAATAAATAACTAGATAAAAGTAAACATTCATAGAAAAGGTAAGAGAAACATACTTCCTTAATTTGAGGAAAGCCCGAAAGCGAGAGATGTTGTCGACTTCCAATTTTTATTGTTTTTGCGAGGCCTTTCGATTAGTCACTATAAGAAGCTGTTTTCGGCTATCTTGACCTCCTAGTGACTGAAAGGCCTAGCTAAAAAATAAAGAATAAAAAGTCGAATGCATGGACTTTCCTCGAATTTGGATAAAAAATGTCTGGCCCTCTAAGTCTCTGCAGTGAAATACTTCCTTAAGTTTAAAAAAGCAGTTCCAAAGTCTTTTAACCCTTAAGATACAAAGGTAATTTTCCACCTTTAAAAGACAAAGGGTGATCAAAATGATCACCTCGAAAATAGACACTATTTATGCCCGATAGTTGATATATTTTAACTCATCTAGATTATTCATGGCCCAAAGGATGTACATTGGGATGTACACGTGATTAGGGAATGATCGCGATCATTGTTTTTAGACAACACGTCAAGGATGCGTGACGCCCGTCTGAGAAAGTGTTCTGAGAAAGTGTGATGGAAGTTTAATATAGATATTGAAAAGAAAGTTTTTAAAATTCGCCATTAAGACTTAAACAACAAAATATTCCTTATCCAAAGTCACAGAAAAATGAAAAACCTGAACAAGATACATAAGTGGCCTTCCGGGATGTTTGAAATTGAAAGCGAGTTTTGAAGCACTCGTTCATTTTCGTCGTATTTGAACGCTTAAACTACCGTCTAACAAGAAAATATACTCAGCTAAGTTTACTGCAAGATTTGTGACGATTCATTCACTTTTGTTGATTTTACACACATTTCTAAACGTGGGGGATCGAGGTATCAAGTACCAACATGTTTTTTGAAGACTCAAATCAACAAATTTGAATGTTATTTGGATTCATGGATCATGATCATGTAGTCGAGACCTTCCGCATCTGCTCCTGATTATCTTTATCTGCTCTTGTAATTTCGTAATTTCGACTTTACAATTTATGCTACTAATTAAGTATAGGCTTCATTCATTCTTCTCAATTACTTCATTTTTGAAACTGATTGACGCGCCTTATAAATTGTGCAGTGTATTATCAGTGTAATCAATTAAGACTTACTTTTTGTTACAGACCTAGATTCTGTTACGCAATTTAGAAAAATAATTTTGATGTTTAATGATAACTAGAAAGTTTATTTACATGTTAACTCACTGCTACTCTTTCATCTCAAAAAGTGCTTTTTGATCTGAAATTATTATTGGTATTTTACTTAGGTCTAGGTCTAGCTGGTGCATGTTTATTGTGTCACCATGAATTACATGCACTGTACATCAAAATATGTCATCACATAAGCGGTTGTCAAGGGGGTATTACATTTGCAGATTTCACTTTAATTAATAGATATATTAAAATGAAAGTATAATTGAAATTTAACAAAATATAGCAATAGTGAATTCATTTTATCTATCTAGCCTGCGTAATGTCTCCTCAAGCAAAGTTGGAATTATTTACTTTTACTATTTCACAGGCAAGTAAAGAGAGTTTCTGACTCGGATCTATGTAATTTATTGGTCGAAAATACATGTAAAAGGATACAATTTTGCACGTCGCACAGCGTGACGGGCCTTCGGCGTCCAGCGCCTTCTTAACGGTCGATGGTCAAATGGCGGTCTGCAAACTCGGTGTGAAGATTTATAAAGAAGTGAATGATATTAAGAATTGCATTGCTTGTTGAATGTGAGGTGATCAAAGTGAGAAGGCAGACTGTAGCAAGGTAATTCATGTCTTCTATTGATTGTTGGCTTCAAGTGTGTAATAGCTTTTGCTTCAGTGGATGTTGTGTCTCGAGTGCTCGTCAGCTTAGCAATGAAATCGACCTGAAAATCCTCGATACTACCTAAGATCATTATGTTTTTTTTATGCTCATAGAGAGCGCTGGATCACCTCACATTCAACAAGCAACACAATTCTTAATATCATTCACTTCTTTATAAATCTTCACACCGAGTTTGCAGACCGCCATTTGACCATCGACCGTTAAGAAGGCGCTGGACGCCGAAGGCCCGTCACGCTGTGCGACGTGTAAAATTGTATCCTTTTACATGTATTTTCGACCAATAAATTATATCGAGTCAGAAACTCTCTTTACTTGCCTGTGAAATGCATCGCCTGACTCGCAAACTGGTCAACTATGTCAACTTCTACTATTGACTAATATGATAATATAATATATGATTAAATTTTTAATATGTTTAACTTAACCTTTCAAGCTTTATATTTGCAAACTGAATAGACTTGTAAGACATTCTTTGTCTATTCATTACACCTAGTCTCAGATCCTCCAAAATCTGCGAGATTTCTTTCCAAACAATTATATGTCTCTGTATTATTTCTGACAAATGTGTCTATTTGGTACAGTTGCCATTAATTGCTTTTGGAATAATCAACATCAATTTCATGAATCCAGTCTTAGTAACGAAAGATGAATGTCATTCTGTAATTCTGGTGAGCTTGAGCCTTTTATTCATCATGTGTCAACTTTAACGGATTTTCTTGTAATTGTAGAATAATTTATGAATGAATCTCACATACACCCAAAATGTACTTGTTGAAATCATATCTTCAGCAAACAAAACCTATCGCGATGAAATCTCAAAACAACCACTTGGAGTCCATTTGGAGTTCGACTCCAGAACACATGACAATCATAACAAGGTAAGTGTATATTTCCTAACTTGGTAATTCTAATTTGTAGTCTGTGCCATGGGGTTTCACGAAGGCCAAGCCAATTGAGTCGGTGACCACCAGTGTGTCGACGATCAATCCAAGTCAAGCATGTAGTTAGAACAACAATATGTAGTAAGTGTAATAAAAAGCTTTGGTAAAATGAAGGCAAATTTATGCAACTTTGGTAAAATATCATCAAAGAACAGATACTGCTCACCGCGTTTCACAAATATGCACGGATGCGCTAATGGTTTTTGAATTATATTTTGACAACATTATTTCATACGTTTCTGATAAAACTAACTATTAACCAGTTGGAGACAAGGACGAAGGATAGTTAGTTTCATCAGCAACTTCAGGCAAAATGATGATAAAAATGTATCAACATTAACCCATTTAGCGCCAGTGTAACGTTTTCGTTAGAGCACTTTTCGGAATCTGCTGTCTTCTCCAGCTTGCGACATATGACACAATATTTTGATTACCATGCATGATTTATCGCATATTTTCAGGTAAACAATGGCCAATTCAAAAATTAACACTTTTTATTGCATATATTTTATCACGAAATTAGACAAAAAATGGGCTTAAAATCTGCTTAAATACTGAAAGACTCAGTGCATGAACGTCCACATGCAATTTACTGTCCATGTGATTTGTGTGATCTCATTATCCATCAAATACCGAAAATAGCAACAATACTTCCTCGGATATTCATTCAAGACATGGCACGTCATTTTTTAAAACCGTAACGTTTTAGTTACATTGGCGTAATATGATGTACAAATGTTAAATACAACAGCAAGATAAATGAAGTAAGTTGTAGTGAGTAGGGCCTACCATCAATTTTCTTCAAAACTGATCACGGGTGGCAGGAAGCATGATCAAGTGACAAAAAATTTGACGACTTACATGTAGGATGAGGCAGCTTTTCATACTTTTTGATACGCTGATTTCAAAAATCATAGTGGCGTAAATCATCTATTAGCTGCTTTCGAGATATAGGGCCATGAATATTCTGACAACCAATCAGAATCGAGGATTCCTATAATTCATGCAAAGTCTATTTAAAAAGCTTTTAAATGCAGTTTTAAGCAATAAATGTGATTATTTATACATTTTTAGACATTCTAGAATATTGTAGTGCATCCATTACGGATATATCAGATGATATAGGAATTCTGACGGCCAATCAAAATCGAGCATTCTATGAATTTGAAATGTGCTAGGCCTACTCAAAACCCTACGAAGTTGAGACTTTATTTATGTTATTTATGGATGGAATTACATAAATAGTGATGTTTTTGATTTGCAATGATTACATACAGACAGTAAACATGACTGTAAACTAATAACCGTCAAACAACCAATCAGAATTGAGTATTCGTATAATGCAGGAATATGCTTTTCTTAGAAATGTTGAAACATCAGTTACAATTCATTTGTAGGCCTATATGTATGTCTGTGGGATTTGTTCTAATCACTGCTGGATGTAGGACTTTGTCTTCGGAAATCTAGCAACTAGCGATAGTTATATTAATTGTCAGTCATATCTTTAACAATATACCGGTACCATTTAAAAGCTAATTCCTTCAGCTTGTAACCGCATACAGTAAGGAAAAGTCCTTTTGTTAAACTATTTTTATTTGCACGAAACAACAACTTGAAATATGTGGTTCAATTCAAATCACATATGACGTCCATTGTATCGGACCGTGGTGTCAAGTAGGTTTCTGTCAAAAGCTGGGTGCACTCTTGAAACCTTCCCGCATTGAGTTCACAACGCGCCAAAGTCGGTATGCACGGCTTCTGAGGCTTGCTCTTCGTATTTTCCCAAGGACGATTTCGTGAGGTTGCAAAACTGTCTGATGTGAACCATCACAATGTGGACAGCCGTGGTCACATTGATTCCAAGCCTGAAATACGAATCTGTGAATTTGTTTATGAATACCGCAAAATCTGGATGTAGTGACCGCCCAAAGCAACCTTCAACCACTAAATTGAAGTCAGAGAAAGCTTCAACGTATGGAAGTAACCAAGAGTCAGTCGGGTAAATGATATCTATCAGTCTTTTTCAATAAACGACGACACATATTTCCATTAAATTCGCCTGAGTGCAATTTCGGTCTCGTCAGCCCTACTCTCCTGCTCCACTCTGTGGCAACTGCTTCATTCCTCTTTTCCAGTTCTGTGTGCATCTTATTCGTCACACGGAGCAGAAGATGAAGCTCCGGTTGAGGCAAGAAAGAAATGATCATATCATGGTCATCCCCACTGATCAACGGAGGATTCGTGCAGTTGTTGAAGTCCTTGGCACAAGATTTATGCTTGGAATTTTGGAATTTTCGTGAATTATTCCTAACAGACTCCAGCGTGCGTATAACGGAAGATCTGCACTTGCAAACATCATTGATGTTGTCCTTGGAAGCTTGGCAATATGCGCAGGGATGAGTGCTTCCATGGACCTGGATTCCGGTCACTACGTTGATCATTTTAAGATCCATGGCCATGGTAAATTTGCATTGCAGGTTCTCTATTTCCAACAAATCGAAAACTGACTTCACATTTTGATAGCTCTCCTTAAAACATCCAATATAATCCTAATATAAAAACAGATTTTACAGCAGTACATACCAATTTCTAAAACTATCATGCAAATACACATGTACTTCTATTAGAAATTTTCTCTTTAGTAGGCCTATTTTGCTCTGTAAAACGACTATCTTGTTTATATGTACATGCTCAACAGCCCATGGTGTCATGAAATAAGTTACCAAATTTGGCAGGCTTTGAAACACTTGTCGCACAATCCCATATCGCATTTCCAACATTTCGTTCGTGAAAAACCTTGAGCCATGGCGCAGCAGCTGCCTAGGTTTAGCTGCGATCCAATGGTTTATATAGGTCTACTATCGTTGCGCATTGCCACCAGTAAATTCTGACGTCGGCTTCGCCCATTCAATTATTTTTTTGTCTTTTTGTTTGTAGTCATCATGATCGTTAACTTCAGTGGAAGCCATATGTTGCTATTCTGAAATAGAAGAGAGTTATTGAAAATAGCTTTCGCATGCACTGTGCAATTTTCATTATCATGCCTACTCAGTATCACAAGAGACGGAAATAGTCAAACGTGTTTTCAAAAAATTAACATGCTGCTTTATACTAGGAGTGAATAGCTGCAGAAGACAACTACGAAGCCTCATAAGCAAATAGTTGCGCAAGTGTGGCCAGAGTGTGTTCATCGTTTTCAAACCGTGGGTAGGCCTACTGATGTCAATCCTGATCTCACATGTCGTTATCTTCGTATAATACTTTCCACTCCATTTGCAAAATTTAAGATAATGGAAGGGCCAAACATCTGATTGCTCACAATTTTGCTATAAAACCAGTGTCAATACAGGGCATTCGATAGACATATTCATATTTGTTGGTACTGTACATGTACAAATTATGCCTACTTGATATATCATCACAGTGGCCAACTTTCTTCCTATTTGCCACTGTGTGCACTGTCTTAACCCATTTAGGACCGCATAAAGATAACATAGTTGAAATTATGTTTCCGCATGATGAGTTGCTTGTTTTAGCCCATATATCACTATCCCAGAGTTTCAGAATAATCGCATCACCCAATTCGTGAAAAATGACCGTAACGTAAAAGTAACGCTGGTCCAAACCGTACTAAATAGTCTAAATTTCATGTTTTATGAAAATTGTATCAAAAATGTCAACTTGTCGCGCAGTTCATTATCTTAACGGTAAAAACATATAAATATAATATAACAGTGAAAACAGGTACTGTTTTCACACTACCACAGAAGTCATTCCGATAAATGTCTCGCAAAGCAACCGATGTCACACGGAATGTCACACGTTTCACATCGGTATATAACCGGACATCCTCCTTTTTCTGAACGGGTCAGACATGAAATCACTTGGCAACGCCTGCGCCTCATCATTTTTCCAATTTGGTGCTGGTGATGAACGAGATCAGGAAGACGTTTAAGGGTTCGAGCTGCTCGTCGGTGGGTCATTATGGCTGAAATAAATTTGTATTACTTTGTATCAAGAAACACATAGATTAGTGCTATACAGTAAATGATAACGTTTTCCCTCAAGTAGAAAAATTCATTTGAAACGTTTCCACACTTATTGAAGATAGGTCTACTGCCACTTTATTAATACAATATGTATAAAAGAAATATATGTAAAAGTGTTATACATGTATATCAAACAAAAGGTGTTATATAATCAAAAACATATTTATGAGATGTAATACTATAACACTATCTCAATAAAGAAGCTTTTATATGGTCACATATGTATTCCTGTTAGAACTTAGAACACGATATACGAAATCATGTATGATAGAGGCCCAGCAAATTATGAAAATGGCATTAAATTTATGTATTGAGCATACATTTATATTCCACAGGGTCATAGCTAGCGAATCAAATATCTGCTCAAACAGAAAAATATTCCTTACTCAACATCAGCTATCAGGTGAATAGTTTCATGATGAAAGGGACAATAATATGATTATTTCTAGTGTAATAATAGAAATATGCTCTCAAGCGGAAACCAAGGAAAACAGGAATACATATATATATTTTGGCTTACCGAGTCACTTTTCTCCTGAACTCCAATTGGTCCATCTTGCTGTTGTTCGCGGCTCGAAACAGTAGGTACGCGTTTGACATAAATCCCTCCAGGATCCACTTTACTAATGGCCAATACCATTTTCTGCCCTTAATCGAAATGTGATAAAACTTTTAGTCGAAAAAAATTGCACGGAAATTATTTCACATTTTTGTCCGTGCAATTTTTTTCGACTAAAAGTTGGTTAAGACAGGGCGTGAGCTGAGCTCTTGCGTCAAATATGTCGACGCCACCCATGTGACTGTTATAGCGCTGAAATAGATAGGGCATGGGTACAGCGATATTTTTCTTTTGAGTTCTGTTGTACTTTGGAGCATTTCTAAGAGGTTGAACACTATCAAAATTAGATAGTAGACCAACAACGCTGCTGTCTTTCCACCATACCGCTAATATCCCATTCGACGATCTATAATCATATTCTCCGCGTTCTATCAGTTTCGTCGCAGCAGCGGGACAGTTTTTGTTTCTGTTCGAACGAACAGTACCTGTGGCTTTGATTTCCCGATTTTTTAGGTAAACCATCAAATCGTACGACGTAAAAAAATTGTCAAAGAACAGTTCTACATCTTGCTTACCATAGACGTTAGCCATTCGGAGGAGGGAGTCAACAGTTCTTGAACCAAGAGGAATTTCTTTACTGTTATCATCTGAACCTTGGTATACGTCAAATCTCACAAGAAATCCATCACTATACCCTGCACAAACACCAGCATGTATAGCCAAATCTGATTGGTTTAGATCTTATGAATTGCTTTAGTCGATTTCTGCCGAAATACTTGACCATCGACTCGTCGACTGAGAGTTTTTGTCTTGTTTCAAAGCAATTTTTGTAGATGCGTTATTTGCAAACTCAAATAGTGGCCTAATTTTGAACAGTCTGTCCATACTACCTTGGGCCAAGTTGTTGTCATTTAAGTGAAAAATGCTCTTGATCATTTCAAAATCTCTCCTTGTCAAAGATTCCCGAACTGCAGGAATCCCGTCATCATCATTACTCCACATCATTTTCATTCGAAGGGCGTGATGGTAGCCGCTGAGATATAAAATTCCAAGAAATGCATACATACTATCATGATTTACAGCAAAATTCGAATTCTTTTGAGACGCACATCGATTGCTTTCGTGGACAAGTAAATCGACCAAACATTCGGTGTACTCCTGAAAAACTTGGAATGGTTCACTGTCGATAAAAGGTGCTAATGCTTCTTGATGCCATTGAGGATTTTGACTTGAGGCAGGTGTTGCGTTGTCTTTCTTTGACCAAATTTTTTCATTTGCATTGTTCTTGTGATATGTAGGGATGCTTTCAACATCACCAATACCGGTGCTTGCTGAGTCTTCTACACCATCGCTATCCTCCCATAAAGAATGATGTTCTGCAATCTCTAAAAGTCCTGCAACATCTTTCAAGTCGTCCGTTTCACCGATCAAGTCTTCATCAATTTCTTCCTCATCCGTGAGAGCATCAGCTTCTGGAGGCAAGATTGTGATAGTAGGCTCATCGTCACCGCTGCCGTCATTTTCTAAAACTTTTTGCACTGCCTCATCTACTGAGAAGAATTTGACTCGTAGAGGCATCACTATTCACTACAATATTTTTGTCAACTGAAACACAGCGAATTTCTCACTGTCTATCAAGTTTGTTGATTCAAATATTACACTTTGATGCGTCGTAGGAGTGCTATTGATTTGCCAATGACTTACACAGCCATAGAAATGGAACAGTAGCTAACATCATAGAAGTAGATTATAAAAGTGCTTTATATGGTACTGTTAATTTCTATCGACGTTGCTTGTAATTTTCTCGTCGTCGGTATATCTATTTATAACTTCTTACAAATCATGCACATAGAAATCTCAAATCATAGCCGACTGCCTGCGCTCAAACGAAGATACACTATCATCTACCAAAATTACCAGTCATGACAAGTGCTATTCAGACTGACACAGTAACACCTACACTGTAAATCGCTAAATACCAATCACATACGAAGGATGCATACCAAAATATTTTTTTGGTATATTTCTGTATTCTCTTGGTATATATTTGTATGCTTTTCGCATGTTAGTTCAAGTGTTGCATGCTTTACATACTAAAGCCATACCAGCACAATGTTAAAAGAAAGCATCAATCATGTCCAAAGTATGTTGATTTAAGGACTTTTGTCAATAAAGATCACACTAATGTTACTACTGTTCTGTAAGTAGTGAGATAATGACATTTTATAGTCAAACTAACAATAATGAATTCGATTTTAATACATGTAAGTCCGAGGCATTTCATAAATAATCAATAAGTATTTGACCATCAACAATTATGCATTATGTAATTTTGAAATAAAGCATATTATCAATCCGAAGTAAAAACACATTATAATTCATTAAACGCAAAAATAGTTATGTTTGAGATATATAAGTCAACATGGTTGCTGAAAAGTTATATTGAAATGATGTTTATCAATTTAGTTCAAGGAAATGAGATAATTATGAGTCTTGTGAATGCTATAAGACAAGTTGCGAAGATGACATGCGGCTTTAATTCCACAATAAATCTAATCTAGTTAAATACCATACCTTCACAAAGAAATATATTCACGGCTGGTATTACTGGAAAAAAGTTATTTGTAAGTAGTATGTATTATAACATATTTTTTGCCATATGACATAAAGCTGTTCATACGAAAGACATACGAAACACATACCAATTTGCATCGGGTCTCGTATATAAAACATACCAAGAATTCGTATTTCAACTTAAAACAGCCAATCACAGTTAGCATAGTTCGTATTGTTTACATACCAATCACATACGAAAGTAAATGGCCATTCGTATGAAAAACATACCAGATTTCTTTATATATACCAGAATCTCGTATCAAATGTTGGTTTCAAATTGTATGTAAACTTGGTATGTGTTTGTATGTAATTTTCGTATCCAGCGATTTACAGTGTATGAAGACCAATAGCGATATAAACACGTTTACCCTTAGATTGAACGACAAAACTAATCAAATTGAGTTAGTTTCAGGCATTTAGACCGCTTTGGACCAGCGCTACGATAAAGTAACGCTTGATTCAATTATATTCCAAAGCAAGTTGATCCTGAATAGGCGCGATGCCTCTTCTGGTCTTAAGACATAGCATCATTGCGGACATAATTCGACGAATATACATATCCTAGCCATATTAAATGATTGTATGTGTGTTAATACTTTTATGTATTAAAATTCGAAAAAATACTCCATATTGTGGAATGTGTGAATCGAAGAAAGCGATTTTGTTGAAGTCCATAAATGCGTTTGAAAGAAAGACTCATCTTCATGAAAATATTCAATTCAGACATATACTGTAAATGTTGAATAATATATATAGCTGACGTGCGAGATAACGTGAAAGCAACCGCTACGAAAAGGTAACGCTGGGGCTAAATGGGTTAATGTCTCATAATGGAACTATATCACAATATCATCCTCTCCATTGTTAATTAGATCACACAGCGCATGAATCACTCAGGTTTTTTTATCTGAAAGAGAAAGGCCTACTTGTTCTGACATTCACAGTAGTCGATTACGCGATGGCATATATATCTATTCCGGCACGTATTGCTGTATTGCCACTGAACTAATCGAATTTGAATATCGTCACCATCATAAGCATATTGCCTATCTCAGAGATAGGCAATATGTAAATTGTAGGTGAATCATAATGAGCTACCTGATCCGCAACCGTTATCCAATATTAAGCAGAAAGTCACGAGCAGATTTTTCAAAAAAACTGAAAATGCATATTGCCTATCTCACAACTTGATGTATCTCGTCATAAGCATATTGCCTATCTCGCAACTTGAGATACGCACGTGACAACAGTCTCTGCTCCAAGATTGAACAGCTTTGATCTGATGAGTCACACGGATACAGATATCTATCGTAGCTTGGCAATGATATCGCTGTCCCCATGATTAACGGAATCATTCATTTCTTCACGAGTTTTGATACATTGCGGTGCTGCTGCGCGAGTGAAATGCCGAGAAGGCCAAGTACAGAATTGAACAGGCGGCGGAACTAATAACGCAGGGTAAGTTGAGTGATGTTAATGTGTCTACGGATAGTTTATATTAAAATAAAAATGCAAATAGACTACTTTAGCAATATTTTTGTAGTTTCGATTTACCATGATTGAATATCATGATCCGTAGGCTTTAGACTTTCGCCTATCCTAAACTGTTGGAGACAAAATGAGTGTTCATTAATCAGTCATTTCAGACAATGATTTGAAAAAGATGAATTTGTCTAGCCTCGCCATTGTTTGGCAAAAATATATTGCCTTTTTCTTCATAGTAGGATGACAGTGAGTGGGTTTGTACAACATTTGCCACACAATTGAATTCTTGGCATTACTAAATGTGATGTATGTGGACAAGCACAGATAGACTAGTTTAATTTCTACCTGTCTCCTTGAAAGAAAATTATAATAATGACCCTATTGCTGAGAAACATTATCGTTTAGAGTATAGATCATTAGTAAAATTTCGTTTTCACTTTTTTTATGTTGTCTTAATTTATGTTACCTCATGTCACTTAATATAATTACAAACATCTAAAGCAAATTTGATCCTATATGTGATTCTGAAACCGCTCAATATGTCAAAATAGTGTTGTATGAATTTTGAACTGCTTTCATGGGTATGGAATATGGCACTAAATGTTAGATTGTTTAAACTATGATGTATTAATAATATATATATACATCATAATAATACAGTATTATGCAATCATTGTGAATTAGGTCTATCGAATCAGTGCACTAAGATATTTTGTCAGGTTCGGATATTGAGGAGGATGTTGAAATATCCACCCTTACTTCAAACGAGTCAACCCCGATGGACCCTCATGCTGTCAACACGGAAGAACGCGCACTTGAAGAATGTGAATGGGAAACTGACAATAATAAAGAAAACATTCCTTTGATGAATAGTAATACAAATGTGCAGATTAAATTAAAATTAAGTAGCAAGTATCGTCACAAGCGCTCTTGTCCCGAAAATTGGAAAATAAATCAAGCCAAAGCAAAGAGACTAAAGGGGATTGAGTACACTAACAGATCAGGAACACCAGTTAGTGGTCGTGGGGTGGGATTGCCCTGTACATCTGGCTACTGTGTAAAAACAGACAAGAGAGATTGTAATTCAGTTACTGCTGAGGAAATGCAAAATATTTTTGCTTCATTTTGGTCCATGTCCTCTTGGGATGAGAGACTTACGTTCATTAAGGATCACGTTGAAAGATTTGATACACAACAGCATACCACCTCTTCTACAAGTGAGTCGAGACGAAAGAATTCTTTCAGGTTTTTTCTCGCTATGCTGTCAAATGGAAAGAGAGTTTGTGTCTGCAAGTCTCTGTTCTGTTTCAATTTTGAAGTATCTCCACGAACTGTTGGAAGCTGGATTAGCAGCCACATTGCGAAAAATAATCGACAAGCATTCTCTCCTAAGTCAGGACCTACAAAACCATTTGACGAGCAGAAAAAACAATTTTTGATTGACTTTTTGCAAAATCTTCCTACGATTGACTCGCATTACTGTAGAAGCTCTGATACTTACAGAGATAAGAAGTTTCTTTATCCTGGAACGAAGTTACAGGACATTTATGATGAATACAAAGAAAGCTCGACACTAGCCAACGTACGGACAGCTTCATTAACTTACTTTAAATACATGTTCACAGAAATGAAATTCGCGGTCTTTATACCAAAAAAGGATCAGTGTGACATTTGTATAGGATTCAAAGTGGGTTCAGTTGACCGTGAAAAGTATGAAACACACGTGAATAACGCCAAAAAAGCTAGAAATGCAAAGGAAATAGATAAATCTCTTGCGAATTCAGACGAGGTCTCGGTGTGGACAATGGATGCTCAAAAAGTCCTCCTTTGCCTCGAAACGAAAGCCAGTGCTATGTACTACCGCTGCAGATTGCAAGTTCACAATTTGACATTTTATAACATGAGCACTCAGCAAGGCTTCTGCTATGTATGGGATGAGACGCAGGGTGATTTATCTAGCGATGTGTTTGCTTCAATACAGGTAGAACACTTCAGAGAGTACATTAGATGCTATCCAAATGTAAGACATGTCATCGTTTGGAGCGATAACTGTGGTTATCAAAATAAAAATGTTGTATTGGCTAATGCTTACTGCAGTCTTGCTACGGAAACTGGAGTCACTATAACTCAAAAATATTTGATGCAAGGCCATACACAAATGGAATGCGATAGCATTCACTCGAAAATAGAAAGAAATTTGTGCACTGACGTTTTTGTTCCAATAGACTATGTTGCTCTCATGAAATCTGCTAGGCGAAACCCTTCTCCTTTTGATGTAAAAATGCTGTCGTATACAGATTTCAGAAGATTGTCCGATCGCCATGTTAACTCCATTCGCCCAGGAAAGAAAGCTGGCGACAGGACTGTACATGACCTGAGAGGACTTAAGTACTTTCCAAATGAAACCAACAAGTTCAACCTGGCATTCGAGAACGAATGGACAGATTTACCATGTAGGCTGAGGAAAAATGACGATTATGAATGGATACAAGCTTTTCACGAAGAAATCCCTATTACTAAGAAGAAGTTTGACGATCTGCAATTCATGAAAAAAGTTCTACCGAAAGACGTGCATCAATATTATGACAATATTTTACACAAATGAGTTCACCTGAAAGTTTCTTACAAGACTTTGTGAAGCAATACATGACTAGTTCATAAATGTAAATGTTTTTACTTCCTTGTTCATGTCCATGCACATGTACGGATTCAAGAATGTTAGCATGCTAGCTTAAAATATTTATCACTCTTTCATATAGCTTACATACGCATCCTATACAATGTTGCAGATAAATCCTAAAACCGATAACGGATGCGCCTACTTATTCATGTAAAGGTAGGGGAACACGGGGCATAGCGGATCACCTAAGGTTTAAGCCCATCTACCAACCAAACTAGTCATATTAGAGTAACATATTTAGGTCTAAAATAAAGCCCAGAGACCACAGATTCATAAAAAGTGTTGATCGGCAGAGATATCAAATATATTAATCACCACAGACAAAAATGTAAAATTACAAATTGATTCACTATGCCCCACCACCCCGGGGCAAAGGGGATCAGATAAGTTGATCTAAAAAGATAAGCTTTTCCGAGTAAAATATCTCAATCATATCAGCAGAAGTCACAGACAAAGTACTCATTCGTGTTCTCGTATCCTGTGCACAGCATGTGAGCCCACTGCTCACACTTCTTGCACTGAATCCACACTTCTCGATCCCGCGATTCGGACCACGGTTCGTGGCAGTACAAGCACAGACAATCCTCCTGTGGCATTGTCTCCTCCGCATTCTTCTGGACAGCACGCTTCTGTCGTTTCATTCCCCTCTTCAAGCGAACCTCCTCTCCTCCAGCAACGGTCGGGCATTGATCTATGAAAAAGAAAACAGCATTTTTTAAAGTACCGTAAGCTTACCGGTGGGCCTCTGTATCGATTGGTACAAAACATAGCATCAATCAATAAAGTGATTTCATTTTCATTCAAGTGACTTGCCATTCTCCATGCGAGTCTGATTCACTCCAGCATCTGTTGACATTGATCTGAAAAGATAGATAAGCGACTTAGAGTACCGATAGGCCTGCATGTAGGCAAAAGGATGACATGGATGAACAATGGTGTTATTATTTTACCGTTAGTGATATCCGTAATCACTTGCGCCCGTTGAACCTTTCGCTTTCTTTTGTGACTTGAATCACATGTCCTTTGAGGCAGCGGAGACTTTTCCAGAACAGTTTCCATGAATGCATTGCATGTTGATGTGGAATGGTCGATGTCAGGCTTAGTAGGTCTATCATCAGAAGTGACAGCTAACGATCTGGAGCTGGGTCCTCCCACGTAAGTCATATCATCAGGAATGACGTTGCTTTGATCTGACTTTCCTTGTTCGCTTTGATTTTCTTTTGATTTAACGTTAATAGTTGGAGTGGAAAGGACGACATTGGAGGGGAGAAGTCTGAGTCAGCAAAGAGATCTGCGTTGTAAGGAAATATCCCAGTGGATTCGAAGCCTTTGATACACTTTGACATCGTCGCAGTGGCAATGTAAGCCTTTGCGACCAACTCCGAAATGTCATAGAAAGTTATCCTTTTCCCCGGATTTTGCATCATGTACTGGTCAGAAAATTTGTTGTAGCTGTTCTTCAGTGTTCCGAAAAAGACACGGTCCAGGGGCTGAAGCCTGTGTGTGGTATGCGGGGGTAAGATCAAGATGTCAACGTAATTTGTCTTAGCTTTTTCTATAAGCTCCATGGACCTATGACTGATGTGCCCATCAAGAATCAGAAGTTGCATGTTTCTTTTGGAAGGGTTCGTCATTTTGATGAAGTGCTCAAACCACTTCAAGAAAAGTTCCTGGGTAATCCACCCATTATCACTGTTTGTAACTAGACTGTCAGGTGGGGCACCTTTCGCAAGTGCCTCGCACATGCCTTTGCGAGGGAAGATTATCATGGGGGGAACAAATCTGTCTGCGGCATTCATGCAACATAAAACAGTCACGTTCTGACCTCTCTCGGCGCTTGTTATCTTTCCTACTTGCTTCTGACCTTTTTGGCTAGAATTTTAGGAGGCTTGTGAACAACAGAAATGCCACTTTCGTCCGCATTCCAAACCTGGGAAGCAGTGTACTTATGGAGTAACAACTTCTCATGAAAAAAAGCTGATAGAAAAGATCAACCTGGTTTTTGCTAAATCCAGCAGCCCGACCTAGACTGGTCGACTCAGGCTGACGAACGCTTACTTCCGGATTTCGTCTCAAGAACCCTATCAGCCAGTTTATGCCCGCACGTTTAGTCTTCTTATTGAATGTATTATCAATACCTAACGACTCAGCAACACCAAATGTCAGCGTTTGGATATCATCTTTAGTCAATCCGTAGAAACGCTCTTGCATCTTAAAAATATGACACTCGAGATCATTTTTTTGTTCAGGTGTAAGGACTGGTCTAAAGCTACCAAGACAACCAGGGTTTTTCACAAGCTTTTTGTGATGCCTTCTTAGAGTAGTGAATGGGATGTTATAGAAAGAAGAAGCTTTCCTCAATTACATTGTTCTACTATCAACATCAATGCATGCAGAACGTAGCAAGTCCGGATCAATGCCTTGACTAGTTGTTTTTTGGTAATTTCGCACCATCTCTACAAGAAATAAGATATGCTTTTATATAGTCTAGTCGTCTATTACTAAGGCTGTGCACGCTAATATAGGCTTCTAAGTCGACAGGCCCTATTTGTGTGAAACTAAAATAGCTTTCATTAGATATTTATATTTAATGCATTTATACTTGGATGTAAATAGACTAAGACTAAGTGTGTTATTCAACTCACCGGATCACCGCTTCCTACAGCGCGCTCGAAGCAACTGAGTGACTGGCGAATTCACTCACACACACTGCAGGCGCGTGATGCGTTACCATGACGAGATGCTCCCGTGAGAACGTTCTACTGTGGATGTAAGTACACATGCACTTCACGTGAACGCTATGGGGCATAGCGGATCGCCCGAACCACTTTGCCCCAATAGCTATAGGTACGAAAATTGCCTCTTGCATTTAGTAAAACCAAATTATGTTGACAATTATCGATGCCATATGAAACACCACTCCCATAGCTTTCATTTGATACAAAATTTGTCTATCTGTTGCCACTTTAAGGCTGAGAAAAATGCGTAGTAATCTCACCATTTCTTATAACGAGCTCGAAAAAACTGAGTAAAAGTATAGTTCACACAGAACTGAAGGTGAGCGCTGTTCAACGACTATACCAGAATGAAGGGATACTTCCATGTAAACGTCCTAGTGAGTTAGATATTTGATAACTTCAGTAGTTTAAGAAACATTCAGGTGATCCTCTTTGCCCCGGTGAGCCGCTATGCCCCGTGTTCCCCTACGTCTACATGCTATTTCAAAGCGCCTGTAGTCACTACATGTAATAATTACGACAATTTTCTATGCATATAATATCCCCCCGATAAGGCTGAACTACTTTAGATAAATACCGAAGATCATTACAAACATAAATTTGGGCAAAAACCAAATTCTTAATAATATGCATATTGCCTATCTCATTAGGAGCAAACATGCATATTGCCTATCTCAATTTTGTTTATATTTACAGTAGCAAACCAAATTGTTTACAATGTAATTATTATGAAAAGTAGTCTTAGTATGTATTTGATTGATAACACAAGCCTAACTTCATTCATTATCTAGCTAATTTGTTTGAGACAGTTATTGGTGTCTCCTGAAAAATTGAACAAAATGAGATAGGCAATATGCTTATGACGGTGACGATATGCGACTAGTGCACGGAGTTAGAAAATACGCCAAAGTAAACATACATGGACGCGAAAAGATTATGAAAGTTCAAAATTGAATATTTTGCTCAACTTACCAAAACAAAGAATTTCTTTGCACCATTTTGAAAGACAATTTGAATTTCCCGCCAAATGAACGAAGATGAAAAATTTGATTCACATCAAAAATCTTGAACATCGCTCTAAGTTATGTTTTTTCAAAAGGAAATAATCCGAAAAACGAGTTTTCACGGCTAGAATGGAGGCCATTACGTGGCAGATATATACAGTCCGTTTCCTAAATCGTTGCACAAGCCGATTTGCTCATTTATCTCTTGCTTTTTCTCATCAAATTTAACCGTTATCTCATTTAATTGATTACTAACATTTTTCACTTGGTCAGCCGAGAAACTTGTCTATTTTAGGAAACAGTGTGATCTACCTAATTAAATGAAGTAATAAGAAGTTTGTTGCTTCATGATCATCTCATAGCTAATCATGTCATGTCACAGTAACTGCTTCGTCTCCTGTCATTCATTGAATGAGGTGCTAGAAGTCTTGTCGATTCACTTATCAATTATCATCTGGCGCAGCAACCAACATCGACGTGAAGAGATTGCCATTGCTATTGTTTGTAAATTGTAAACAGGTGGCGAATCAGACAGCCCAGCCTTTGTGTGCGCGCAGTCAGATATTCGAAATCTGATCTGACCTCCACCGGGACAAATGTGACTCACGAATGGCAAAAAAATACAACAGTACAAATTTGAAGTTTGCCAGTGAACGGACTGGCCGATCTTGATAAAACTTACATATTCTTGGAGCTGATAGCACCATCATTATACTAAACCCAAACTTGAATGAGCTAGCGTTAATGCAACAAAAGTTATTAAGTTGTGTGTAGTTGACCGTTTAAGACAATGTTGGACTCGAAATCAATGCAAAAGTTAGGTAAAATGTAAATTGAATGAAATTGCACAAATTGTTGTCCGAATTCGAAAAAAATTATGTCATCTGAAAGCTTATCACGAGCTTAATCCAATGGTGACAATCCTAATTTTCTGTTTTCCATACTTAAGTCCGTAGTCATCGGTGAATGAATTGACCAGACATTCATACTTTTAAGTCTATTGACCACAACTGAGCAGACACAATCTAATCGCTCTGTCGAATCAAAGTACTGAACATATCATTTCACGTGGTATAAATTTTATTGAAATTGAGCACCCTCACTCATCAATGAAAAAATCATGTCTCACTTTTTGAGCAGATTTTTTTTGGCAAAAATGATTAGTTCCGTATCTACTTGTACCTTAAACGAATATTAAAATCTTTTCGTCATGATAAAGCTGAGTGATAGTTCAAATGTCTGCCAGTTTTCATTAAAAAATTCTGTCGTCTTCACGTTAAAATTCTGCATCAAAAATTTCGCTCAATTTTCTTTCAGAAGGCATACTGACCACAACTGACCACTTACGAAAGTAAAACATATGTCAAAATATTCTATGGAACATAATGTTTCATATGGTATATCGTTTATTGAAATTGAACCAAGACTTCAACACGAAAATTGCATTTGAAGACAGGGTAAATGTTTTGTGCAATTCTTTTTGAAACGGTCTGTATTCCATCGCGTTTACTGAGTTAAATTTCAATTTTCGGCATGAAGGTCTTCGAATCATGCAAAATAGGCACTGCCATTCGAAAAAAGAGACTCGAAATACATCGTAACCCCGTTTCAAAAGGCATTTTCCATTGGAACATGGAAAATTTGAGGGTCGGGTGCTTTGGTCCCCCCCCCGGTCCTACGACGCTGAAAATTGCCCAGTCCTGATGGGGTTAAGGCAGCTAAAATATGAATACCACTGCCGAATGAAAACAATCATGGGGTCTACATGTATCAATAAAAAAATAACCCAACTTTGAAATGAGTGGCCCTTATCGGGAAGGCTTAGCCAATTAACAACGTCTAATTATATAGTACGTAATTATGAAGATTATGGGCACTATTTAATCGGTGGAAGGCGGCCCAATAACCAGCCGACTATTTTTTTAATCAACAGAAATCGACGTTTTCGATAAACTGAAAGAACCGATTTACCTCAAATTAACTTAAATATATGGCAAGCTGCACCAAATAATAAAATGTACTGAATGTTCCATGCAAAAGCATTGTGATGCTAGTCTAAACTTTCTTAGAGCTGATAAACTTTAAATGTTGACCAATTTATTAGATTCTAGTAGCCTACTAAAAACTCTTGATATTGGTTACAAAAATGCGCAGTGAAGCTTTTATTGTACATGATTACTCATACAATTGAGTCCAATCAAAATCACATCTACAATCAGCATCATTGAAATAAAGGAGACTCGGAAGAATGATCTACCAACCGATCCATTTTTCAAACAAAGAAGGCATGAAGAGAAAGCCCATCTCCTACTACTGTTATCATGTCATGAGAGTTTTAAATAGAAGGCAAATATTCTTTTGCAACAAATTTAGAAGAAATTTGTTATGTTCAGTCATCGCTAAGTTAAAAAGTAGCTTGACTTTTAACAAGTATACAATGTAGAATTAAGTTTTTCTCAAAACTTGTAATCTTGTATTTCAATAAATCACTGATTTTTTTATTAAAATTAACAAAAATCTTCATGCCTACTAATGGGCAAATAGTCAGTCGATTACCGATTATCGCTGTAACGTATAATCGGTCGATTAATCGGCACACCCATAATTCTGAAAATTCATTCCGAAGAAAGCAGGAAAAGTTCGAGCAAAGTACATGTATATGTCAACCCACCACAAATTGCAATAGTTTCAAGATTGGGTTTATCTTTTAGGAAAAAATCCCTTATCAACTTATCAAAAATCTAGGAAAATCGAGTCAGTGGAACAACACCTTGAACTTTCCACTTGGAGTCACGAGTCTTTTCGAAATATAAATACACACTCCAATGAAATCGCAGATATAGATCTGCGACGCTTGCACAGCCAATCAAAATGAAGGGATGTAGCTTTGTCGCAGTAACATGGCTCTCAACATTATCAGCTATGTTTTCTGAATTATGTCCTTTCCAAGCGGTTAGATTTCTCAGTCACTAATTCAATAATACTTGTAACCATCTGCAGATGCCAACGCATGCAGACTTCTACAAGCAAAGCCACAAATCTGCGAGCTTCACCATCAATGAACGATTTATACAAAATGGTCTTAATATCTTTCGAACAACCTACTAACATAAAATTAAAGTTTTCGAGAATTTTCCTGCAGCACTTTAACTTCAGTGGAAAATTGGTTAATGATTCCAATCGGACGATCAATTAATCAATTTAATATTCAAACACTAATTGACATTTCGCTCGAAAACTTCGCGTGATTCCCTGTCATTACAATATAAAGGAAATTAAAACTAAAATGCATTTCTTAGCCAAAATATTTGCGTTGTGTCAGTTCCTCTTTATAAGTTGAAATAATACCCAAGTTTCATCGAAATCTGCGGATGTGTTTCTGGCAACATGTTCCAGGTCCTAGTATGTCAATAAGTGACAGATTAATGAGCACATCTCTAGCATTTACAGCCCTCCGTCTCAGCTGAATTCCACTGCGCCAATTCTCTGCTGATATTCCTGCAACTGTGTGTCTGTTGATTCAAAATAATTATTTCTCTTTATGTTGCCTCAATGAAGCATTTTGATACATTTCCTGACCTGTCGCTGTATGATCATTTCAACACGCTCAAATTGTTAATAAAGTTAGAGCTGAACAACATAATGAGGCAAACTCAGTTGTTTGGCATATGTTGCATCCCAAACTACAAATCTGCATCCTTGGAAATGGACAGAAATGCTCATCTAAGATAATCAATTCAATGATACAATAATTGTACACTGAGCCTCATTATATTTCTTCAGCGCCAAGTATCAAGATATGGGTGATCGAATTCTATTCACCATAGCGCTTTCAAGCGTTTACGCTCATCATCAGTGGCATACACAGTCTAAAAGATGTACAATATCGACACGTTTATATACAAGGTAAAATAGAGCGAAGTTTAAAACAAAAAGAGTTCTTCCGATCGCAAGTTATTGTTCATCAATATCTTCTTCTTGTCGATGTACTGCTTTATGAATAGAGATTCAGCGACACGTGTGTTGGAAGTACGCATGAGAATTTTGAAGGAATCACGTGAGGGTGGATGAACGTGCATAGATATCTCTGATGCTGGTCTGCCTTTGATATGTTCCGTTATTCTAGTTTGTGCATGTCTCCGCGTTTCACCGATGTAATACTGTTCGCAGCATTCACATTTGTATTCATATACGATGGATGAAGACACGGAAAAGGGGAAAGTCTAAAATCTTTTAGACTGTGTATGCCACTGATGATGAGCGTAAACGCTTGAAAGCGCTATGGCGAATAGAATTCGATCACCCAAAACCTTGAGGCTTTTGTCTGCAAACTGTATCAAGATATGGTAATTAATGAGCTAGAGAAAGACTGACAGTTCTCCTACTGCGACTAGGATTTCTCCAAATAATCGACGCGATTGAATTAACGAGTTCATTATCAAGTTTGCGAAAAGCTGGTGGATGTCAGTGATAATTGTAGTATATTCGCTTGTAAAGATCGTCAGCGACAATTCGCGAATTTGGGCTCTATGCCGCCTTTTACTGTTGACTGCTATTTTCTTCACTAATCCCGCCTCTACAGCCGATGTTCTAGTTTCTCCCTCACCTTGCCATTGTCTACATATGGCAAATGTATCTAATAGGGGCCTAAATACGGTCAGACTGCTGTAGCTTTGATAATGATGAGATGCTAGAGAATCTGTTTTTATCAATTTGCATTACGTTCCCTGACATTCAATAATTTGCAGCAATAACAACTATTTGAATCATTTCATGGTATTTATTACGACATTCATGGAAGATAAATACTTTTTTAGTTGAAGCTTTCATGAATTCATAAAAAATCTCTTTTTAACAGATCACACTTAATATAGCCTACTATGTATTTTCATATGAAGATAATACACAAGCATTACTACTTGCTGATATTGTAGGATATGTGCTACGTGTAGGTATAATGTAGCAACTAATTTTGATGAGGTCCTTGAACATCAAACGAGACAAAGTAGAAATGCAAATAAACACGTTGCCTTACGAATTGAGCGGCAAAGATTGCCTGACTTTGTTTCTTCATGAAATTGCATAATTTTTCAGTTCAGTACATCAAAGGAAATTGAGGAGTTGTGATCAACCTCTTCTTTAGAGTCTGAGCCAGATTTTTATCAACTTCCTCATTGATGTATTGCGCCTATGAATGATTTAATCTACACTCGATCTGATAACCTTAACAGCTAAACTCTGTTTGGGGTATGATCATACCCTAGTAAAGCATTGCTATACGGATGCAGACAAACTATCGGTTTGTGTGAAACAAACTCACTGACTTTTCATATTTCAAGATGTTTGAAAAAACTTATGTTGCTGCTACTTTAAATGTCAGCATAGATATTACATGTCAGCATGACTCTGCATGGGGTATGTAGATACATCGATGGCTTCGTCATGAATTTGAATCAGAATATCCATAATCAGTTGTCTCTTCAAGTTGAGAAGTATCTCACATAATTTGGAGTGACTGTCTAGACGTTGCGCTTTACATGAAATGTATCTTCAGATATCTATGTTTTATTTTAATTTCATGATGTGTCAAAGCTATGAACATCATTTAGATTCATGAAGAAAATCATTCTTCACGTGATCGCGGCATAGCTAGATGATAATTGTTGACACTCAAGTTGCTTGATACATATCTCTATGAAATCTAAATTTGAATCTTTTATATTATGTTCAACTTCACGACTTGGCTTCTCAGTTTTTCATTCTTTCTAACCATGGCCTCGCAAAGACATAGAACGCAACGTTACACAAGTGAACAAATTACTGAACTTATTGCCAATGATGACGACGAAGATTTGGCTCAGTTGAATGATGTCGACTACGAAGAGTTGCTATCTGAGGTGTTACAAGGCTTGCCATCCGATTCTGATAGCGATTCAGACGCTGAGAATAATGAGGCTTACATTGCACCGTCTGGTCGTCCTTGGATTCGTCAGGCGGCAGGCGTTTCTGATCGTGTTTGTGCGCTACGGCACGCCAAAACATCATGCATCATCGGCCTGGATTTAAACCAGGATTACGTCCCACGTGCGAAAAAGCATACCATCTTTACCTCCGAGTTATTGGAAATCATCGTCAGGTACACGAACTTAGAAGCCCGTCGACGTGTTCTTCAAGTATCTTGACTAAAGGCTGTGTGGAAACACGTTTATCTCATCGAAATAGAAGCCTTTATTGGTATACATACCGTAAAACCTCTATTTGAACGGCACCTCTAATATAACGGCAGTCTAGAGGAGGAGTTGAAAAATTGAATGGCACCCTCTAATTGAACGTCACCTCTAATGTAACGACACTTTATGAATTCATCTGGCCTAGGACTCATACCGTTGTCACATTAGTGACCAAGAAGCAATTGAAGAAACTACAGATTGACGTGGCCGTGATTCCAGGCCGGTGCACCAAGTTTATACAGGCCCCCGACGTCTCCTGGAATGCCCCATTCAAGGCCAAAGTCAGACAGTTCTACGAGAATTAGATGTTGCACGGCGAGAAGAGCTACACCAAATCCGGCAACATGCGAGCGCCATCAATGGAAGCATACTCGAAATGGATTGTCGATTCCTGGTATCAGCTGCCGAAGGATCTGATCATCAAGTCATTCAAAGGATGTGGACTGACCAACGCTCTCGACGGCTCGGAGGATTGCCAGATCCATTGTTTCAAGCCACACTCGGACGGTCCAATTCAGACTGGTTTGCAACTTCTCCGGTAAGCCCGAGCCACTGCTGGTGTCGAACGTGGAATCAATCAGAACTTTGACGATGATACTGAAGGTGATGCGAATGACGAGGACAGCTACAACAGCGACGTGTCACTTAATTTCACCAGTGAGTTTGTGATTTCTAGTGATTACCGGTAACCTGTGTTTGTTAACTTTTGTCAAATAGATATATGCAGAGTTCTTATGTTACATGTTTTCGCTTTTCATCTATAAAATTTACACATTTAAGATAAAAATTACTGAAAAATTCATCCCTAAATTCTGATCAGCTAGTCGAAAAATAGAACGGCACCTTCTAATCAAACGGCAGTGCGGGGAAAGGTTTGAAAAATAGAACGGCATGCCGTTCAAATAGAGTTTTTACGGCATCTTGTGTTGTGCATATAAGACGCACTACCGCGATATGAAGGAGCTTTTCCGTGAGCAAGACGGATTCCCGGCCTTGTTTGCTTCAATGACACTTCAAAGATTTGAGTGCATCAGAAATTTGCTTCGACTTGATGATTGCCTTCGACGTGACCGAACTGACCTTCTACCCTCTGATTCGCTGTTGCTCTTGTCTTCGATATCTGTGGTTATCTCATAGGAAGACTGTGTGTAGTGACTGTTTTAACTAATTGATGTGAAATACGTATCTCCGAGACTCAATTTCACTCGAGGTCATGCGAGAAATTGGAATGCAATCATTGGAACAATTGGATCATAATTTGTTTTTCCTTGATCCTGTCTGACAAGAAGGCGAACTAACTAGAACTCGGCAAGCGCGCAGATCCGTAATAGGTTTTGGTGTACATCATTCTGTGAAAGTCTCATTTTCGGCCTCGTTCCCTGTAGAAACTCGGTGTGGCTTGCGGACTGAGCATTCCCATAAGTATGTTCTTTGATCTGATTTGCCACAATGATGACTACCAGAAATGAAGTCAATCAACGTCCAATGCATTTTCTACTAGAATTGAATGTGCATAGCATTTAAATCCACACCCTTCAATCTTTGATGTATTTTCATGAGAACTCAGCTATGTAAGTGAAACAAGCTATCAAGTAGACGTGAACACGTGGTTACTGACTTGAGTATTATATCCAACGCAAAACTTAGGGATTTGATGGCAAAGGGCACCAATTATAGAGAGCCTATTCACAGGCCTATGAATTTTGTTAGATTCAGCGTTAAAAATGCATTAGTTACCTTTATTGAAAGGTCCCGTAGAAAATACGCCCTTAAGAATTCTGAGTTTCAGGATTGGTCTGAGGCTCTCCTTAAGATAATTGAAAATCGCATCTCCTTCCTAAATACTAACTTTCCATCTTTGCATTAACACGAGGTACTAAGATCTAAGGAGTGTAGAAACTTCACTTCAAGCTTTCAGAAGGATTGCGTCATTACTCCGGCGGATAAGGCCGCCAACAATTTTGTCATAGTGTGTAAGAAGTATTACCTCATTGTCCTCTTGAACGAACTAGGCAGTTTCAATGCTGATGGCAATCAGACTTACGCACCAATTATTTCTTCGTTGATGACATAATTGCCGAACATTGCATCGCCGTCAAGGATTCCTTTGGCATAACGGTTAAATATGAGCCTAAACCTTTCTGGATACCAAAATTGCACAAGAATCCGTATAAGAGCAGATTCATAGCTGGTGGCAGGATCAGCACTTTCAAAGATTTGGCCATACTTGTGAACAAAGGTTTGTGATTGGTCCGGGACAAATTTAGTTGTTATTGACTTTCCATCAAGCATAATTCGGGTGTGAACGCTTTCTGGAGGATAAACTATTCTGGGGAATTTCTGGACAGGATGTCGGGTTTGAATTGCCACTCCTTACAAGTATATGATTTCTCCAAACTCTACAAACCTTGATTTAGATCAGGCTAAGGACTCCTTGAAAGACTTATGTGATGTAATTTTTAGCAGTTCCAAGAGCTTCATTTGTATTGGCTATTATAGAACCTTCTTCTCGAAAAATAAATACAGAGGATATCACTGCTGGTCCAAAACCCAATTCCTCAATGCTATTAGTTTCATACTGGATACCACTTTTGTTGCTTTTTGGGGACTTGTCTTCAGACAAATTCGGGGCATTCCTATGGGTGGGAATTCCAGATCACTCTTGGCTGACCTGTTCTTAGCATACAGGGAATTTAAGTTTGTAAGGGGCTCCTAGCGAGTAAGAGCTTAGCCAAACTTCTCTCTCGTACCACAAGGTATGTCGACGACATTTGTGTGTATAATTACAAGAATTTTGATAAGATCCTTGCTGAAATCTACCCGATAGATCTCTTAGCTAGCAGAAGCGGTGATAACGACAAATGCGTTAATTATTTGGATGCTAAAATCAATATCCAAGATGGTGACCAATACACCACAGAGGTTTACCATAATGCTGATGAGTTCAGCTTCCAAGTGGTGCTGTATATTTTCCCCGAGAGTAATATGCCTTTGAACACTGGCTTAAACATCCTTCCTGCCCAACTCATCAGGTTCGCCAGGACTTCATCTGATGCTTCCCCCTTCACAACAAACATTCCAAAATATTTTATTTTCGGTTAGGTTCTGCTATGTTTCCTCAGGCTTGGAGAGACCTTCCAGGTCGTGCATTCAATATGGTTGGCCTGGCCCCGCCATGTGGTATGGACTTGAGGTTAGGGACCGAAACCTTGCTTCATGTAGCTGCATGGTTCCTCCCTGATGACTCCATACATAGCAAACTTATTATTGGTTTCTTAGGTTTCTTATTTTCACCATTTGTTATTTTCAAGTTAGCTTCTCGTCAAGTCCATCACGAACTCTCATTTTAGTTCTTAGATTGTAAAAATAAAATTATAAGTTTTAATTTATGTCCCTTCCCGTCTTAGGTTGGGTCGAATCAGGCTAGCCTTTATTCGTATTTCAATCCCTACTCTGTAATGGAGTAGGTTACTATATGTAATTAGTATTAATTTGTATTCATTCATTCATGACTTTTTATTACCTAATTATTTACAGGATGTTTAACTTTGGTATCTTCCGTTTCCTGGATCCTTCGAATTTTTTTGACCGTGTCGTGTCTTCTAAATTCGATTACATAATTTCCGTAGATGAAAGACTGGACTAAGGATTCACCTCATTTGACGGCGCGCTATCAGATAGTTGACGGTCGCTGGCTCATTTATTTATGACTTGTTTCGTTTCATGTCGGAATTTAGTTTATTATTGTCAGCTTATATTATCTTATTGCTCAAGATTCATTTTGATATGTGTAAGCCATCACATAAATTGGTTCAGATAACTCAAATGATCAGATAAGGAAACTATTGTTGATTTCAGACATAAGCATCGGCCCGGGTACTTATCGAACTTTTTAGGCTCAAGGCCAGCCCGAGCCCGCTTCCAGCTATGTTCGTTAGTACAACGATCTTGAACTATTCTCTTGATAGCTTGTTTCACTTATTAGTGACTTCATTTCTTAAATATACACGCCTTCAGCGTTTTCGCTTTTCCTGTTTAAAAAATTCTAAAGATAACTTACAAGAGGTAGCTATCGGTGCATTAAATCGGCTGCGTATTATGTGTGATAGACAAGCGATCCACGATATTTCAAACAAGTAAACATTTACTATGCGTTGAATATTTATCAATTCACTTTAATGCTCAACAGTAATCCACTTACATTTACTTACAGATGGTGAATAGTAGCCTTGCAGAATACGCAGTCATGTAATAAAAATCAGCCTCTTAGAATGATTCTTACGACGATTACACTCATCTCACGAAACTTATATTTTCATTAAGGATTGTAAAGTGCACAAAACGATCAACTTTTTCACCAGAGTCCTGATGAAAAATTCATCCGGGTCGGGCCTGGTCCAGGCCTGATTTTTTGCAGTCAATATGGGCCCGGGTCGAAAAAAGTGATGATCTGGGTGCAGCTCTGCTAGAGAATCGGTTATGTTACAATTTTATCACTATACCCAAGGCTACCTACTTTACTACCTATTTTGTCTATGACTGGCTAACCAACTCACAGTCTAGCTCGATGGCTCACTGACTTGTTAAAACCTGTTGAAGCCTTGTATTATCTGGTTTCTGTGTTCGCGACTCATTTGAATTTGCAGAGAGTATTCATAACTTTGATTTACAAAATGTGGATATGGTATCTTTTGACGCTAAATCTCTGTTTACGAATGTGCCTATCATTGAGACTGTCAACATTATAAAGCAAGCCATTGAATGTCATGATTTAATATTGCGCATGCCTATAGACGACTTTTGCGATTTCATTTTCATTTGTGTATGTGATGTCCTGTTTTCTTTTGATGAAAAGTTATACCGTCAGACTGATGGCATCGCCATGGGTAGCCCTTTAGGATCCATCCAATGAAATATTTTTTTCGGGTATCTTGAATGTAATGTTTTGAAAAATTCTATCAATGACTTGTGTCTTCGTTATCAAAGAACTGTAGATGACACTTTCATAATTGTAAGATCTTTAAATGACTCTCAACCGTTGCTGACTGCTTAATTGTGCTCACAATAATCTGAAGTTCACCTGTGAAAACGAGTCTTCTGATAACAGCTTGCTCTTTTTAGATGTTTCGGTGAAGTGTAATCATTTACAGAAGGCTGTCGCTAGTGTGTTTAAGAAAACCTCATGGACTGGTTTGTATCTCAACTTTCATTGTTATGTCCCCTTGTAATACAAGTCAGGTCTTGTACGTTCTTTGCATAAACGATCTCAGAAAATATGTTCATTGTCTACTTTAGCAGCTGAAAAGTCCATGCTAGTTGTGACTTTACGTAACAATGGCTATCCTGAGGATTCTATAAATAAGTATAACTGTACTTCTGATGTTGAACCAATGATTGGCCCCAAATGTAAAGATCTTTATATCCGTGTGCCTTTTGTCAGCGATTTATTGTCATGGTTGATTTGTAAACGCATTTTTAGAGCCACGAACAGACTATTTAAGGAAGCAGGAAATTTAAGTAAAAAAATAGCCGTAGTTGGAATAAATTCCAAGCTTTGATATTGAGGCTTTATTTTTGTCTGGAACTTCCATTAGGCATATTGGTGAAGTTTTATAGAAACTGATGCAAGCTTAGTGGTGCAATTCTTACTTTTTCTAACAGGAATTTATTTAAAGCCACTTAATTTTTAACACACTTAAAATGACTAAACATATCATAACATATCATCTAAACACATCAATATTCAAAGAATTAAACTGTCAGCTGACTAAACTCTTTCTTTAATTACCAATATGTTCAATTGCTCACAAATTGCCTAAGTGCAATAATATGCTAAAAGTCTTTATTATGACATCGAAATAATAAGGAATTGACTCCAAAACGATGCAAGATATCGTGGTATTTCTACAGCAAAGTGATGAGTGATGGAAGGCTACTTTGTCGAAGATATGATGAAATTAACACATAAATACAATTTTGATGTCATGCTACTATCAAAAGAAGCATGATTTTATTCTTCATGACACCAAATAGATGCCTTTCAATGCTATTATACAAGTCATCTAGTCATCATTGATCAATCATTTTTTAAGTTGAGAAATGTGCATCGATCAGAAGACAACTTTTTGGAGACAAAACCTAGTTGCAAAATAATCCCAAATCAATGCAAACGCAATCCTGAATTATAGTCTGCTTATAGAAAGGCTTTATGAGCTTTCAAATGATCTATAACTTTATTGATATAATTTAAGTAGGTCACAAGGAAATTTCTTCCCGAAGATAGAGACTTATGCTTGAGACAGACTTTTTTTGTTGCTTTTCTGTCCCATTTCATGTATTAAATTATTAAACAATCTTTCATTAGCAAGGCAATCATCATTTTGATGTTTTATCTTCTCTGAATGATAAGTGTCAACAGGCGGGAATGAAGGAAGATGCTTTGATCTCCGACATTCACACTTGTATTGCTAATACTCAACTCGCACTTTAGTATATTTTCATTACGATTGTGACAAACTGTCAGATTTTTATGACTCGATTGCCGATGACTCGTTGAGAGCAGGTGGTGAATGCAGCTGCTCGCTGAATCGGCACGTCAATGAAATTCGATCTAGTATTAGCTGGCGCCGGAGTTGACGCCAGCCTTTCTCTATTAATACGGAACTCAAGTTGCTACTATTGATAGTAACAACTTGCCTAGCACTACCCCTAGCAAATACCATAGCAAATGCTACCTTTATTAATACGGCCTAGATGGCCTCCACTTGATGAGAATCGATTCTCATCGCCGTCGATGCGGAAAGTGTGACAGCAAAACTGAAAGAAGATGTGCAACATGCGATGAATTGTTACGCTATAAATACTTTGTGACTTCAATATGGACAAATAGAGCTATAAACAAAAGCTGATAGCTTAAGCCTTTGTCTCCGATTTTCTTCTTTTTGGTATGCTTTTATACTGATGGGCAGAATATTACTTGTGAAATTTTTTAATACAAAACTGATCTTAATGACCTCCTAACAACCTACTAACAAAAAAATGGAAGCTTCAGCAATTTTCATGCAGTAATTTGACTTCAGTAGAAAATGGGTTGGTGAATCCAATCGGACGATCAATAAATCAATTTTACATATAGCCACTAAAGTGGTTGAATATTAATTATATTATAATGATAATTGTAATTAGAATTAACTAAATTATCAATAAAATCATAATTGGCATGCCGCTCGAATACGGCTGGTCATTCCTTGTCATTACGAGATCTTGTAAATGAAAACTACAGTGCCATTATTATTTACTTAGCATTTCTTAGTCAAAATATTTGCACAGTTTCGGTTCTTCTTAATAAGTCGAAATAATACCCAAGTTTCATCGAAATGTGCGGATCTATTGCTGGTGTTTTTTCAAAGTGTTGCTAGATCCTAGTATGTCAATAAGTGACAGATTAATGAGCACATCTCTAGCATTTGCAGCCCTCCGTCTCAGCTGAATTCCACTGTGCCCATTTTCTGCTGATATTCCTGTAACTGTGTGCCTGTTGATTCAAAATAATTATTTCTCTTTATGTTGCGTCAATGAAGCATTTTGATACATTTCCTGACCTGTCGCTGTATGATCATTTCAACACGCTCAAATTGTTAATAAAGTTAGAGCTGAACAACATAATGAGGCAAACTCAATTGTATAGCATATGTTGCATCCCAAACTACAAATCTGTATCCTTGGAAATGGACAGAAATGCTCATCTAAGATAATGAATTCAATGATACAATAATTGTACACTGAGCCTCATTATATTTCTTCAGCGCCAAGTATCAAGATATGGTAATTAATGAGCTAGAGAAAGACTGACAGTTCTCCTACTGCGACTAGGATTTCTCCAAATAATCGACGCGATTGAATTAACGAGTTCATTATCAAGTCAGTGATAATTGTAGCATATTCCCTTGTAAAGATCGTCAGCGATAATTCGCGAATTTGGGCACTATGCCGCCTTTTACTGTTGACTGCTATTTTCTTCACTAATCCGCCTCTACAGCCGATGCTCTAATTTCTCCCTCACCTTGCCATTGTCTACATAATATGGCAAATGTATCCAACAAATACGTGCATACTGCTGTAGCTTTGATAGTGATGAGATGCTAGAGAATCTGTTTTTATCAATTTGCATAACGTTCCCTGACATTCAATAATTTGCAGCAATAACAACTATTTGAATCATTTCATGGTATTTATTACGACATTCATGGAAGATAAACACTTTTTAGTTGAAGCTTTCATGAATTATTTAAAAAAAGCCTTTCAAAAGATCAGACTGATTATACAATACAGTATATTTTCACATGAAGGTAGTATAATACAAAAAATTGATAATTAGCTGCTGAAGTATTCAATATTTTGTCGGTTGACGAAAAATAAGACCCTCATATCTTGCGACAACTTTGTTGCAAAACTGATCAAAAATTAACCCATTTTCTACTGAAGACCTTCCAATCATTCCTATTTGGTCAAATTCGATGTGTGATATCAAAATAGCTCTAAAATCAAGTTAGCACCTCGGAATTGTTGCATAAATTAGTAGTTGGGCCATTCCAGAATTTTCAATGTATTGGACATCAGGAGCACACTACGCCACACGTGTCTAATATATTGGACATCAGTGGCACACTAAGTTTCATAGAAGTAGAGATATCAAAACTATTATCCACGAAATTCTTCTTAGTTTTTGATATAACTCTGCTGTATTATGGCTCACATATTTCCTCTTTATCTCTGTCTACTTATCACCTGATTAGACGTCTAAGCTGTATAGATGAAAAAGAAAAAAAACATCAAAAAGTTATGATATTTTTCATAGAAAAATGTAACACACAATTTCGTCCAACAGTCATAATTATAGCCTATTATGAAAGTGTCTTGCTGATCATGCTCAGCAGAATTCAAAAAAAAAGTCTGTCACAGAACGATTTACATTATGGATACGTATACTTACTACTAGTGCCAACAAGAAAATAGTTTTCTATGGCAAGTTATTCTGCATGAAAAATCTCAAAACACTCGCCATCTTTGTTCAGACAAAGTCTAACATTGCATTTGCAACACCTCCAAGATGTATTTTTTGTGCACCTATGATTACTTTAAAATAAGAAAACATATAAAAAAGTCATGCCTCAAAATCATCATATTTTCTACGTCGAGTAGAAATAATTGTAATGCAAACATTCATAATGTGTGCATAATAGTAGGACTTGATAATTCTCATATATATTCTTATAATATTCTAAGACGTAATAATTCTAATGCAAACATTCATAATAGTAGTAACCCCATTCCAAATTCAATTCCAAAATGTGAAATGCTCAGTCATCATGCTGACTCAGCCCCCCCCCTCTGGCAGGTAGTGGCCAAGGATGTGTAGGGAGGAATGGGTCCGTGAGGAGGAAACGGGTCCCCCCCTCTGGAAGGAAGGAAGGAGGAACTGTGAGGCAAGGGTTGGAATCTCTGAAACCGTCAGAGTGAGGAAAGGGCGGGTGTTGGTGGTTTTGGGATGAGAAAAGTCGTTTTTCGGGCAGAAGAAGGTATCGGATGAGAAAACGGAGACCAGATTCGGAATTTTTGGTCAATTTTGGGTTAGGACGGATGTTTCCAGCGACATTGGAGAGAAAAAGTTTTGAGGACGTCCGCCCCTCCCCTCCTGCCAAACTTCCAACTTTGGTGTGAGAGATCGTAGAAAGTCGTGCAATAGCTCATTTGAAAGCTAAGAATGAGAAAAAAGCAGTTGAAAGCTCAGTTTGGACTAATTTTCTTGGGTTTAGGGAGGAAAATGGCAGGAAACCGTCAGAGTTGGAAAAGTCAGGTTTTGGAGGTTTCGGGATGAGAAAAGTCGTTTTTCGGGCAGAAGGAGGTCTCGGATGAGAAAACGGAGGCCAGATGCGGAATTTTTGGTCAATTTTGGGTTAGGACGGATGTTTCCAGCGACATTGGAGAGAAAAAGTTTTGAGGACGTCCCCCCTCCCCTCCTGCCAAACTTCCAACTTTGGTGTGAGAGATCGTAGAAAGTCTTGCAATAGCTCATTTGAAAGCAGAGAATGAGAAAAAAGCAGTGGAAAGCTCAGTTTGGACTAATTTTCTTGGGTTTAGGGAGGAAAATGGCAGGAAACCGTCAGAGTTGGAAAAAGACAGGTGTTGGAGGTTTTGGGATGAGAAAATTCGTTTTTCGGGCAGAAGAAGGTATCGGATGAGAAAACGGAGTGAAAATTCGGAATTTGTGGCCAATTTTGGGTTAGGACGGATGTTTCTAGCGACATCGGAGAGAAAAAGTTCTGATCCCCCCCCCCCCCGGCAGCGATCTTCCAACTTTGATTGTAGACATCGTAGAAAGTCGTGCAATAGCTCGTTTGAAAGCTGGGAGTGAGACAAATTCAGTGGAAAACATGTCTTGTTCGTATCTGCCTTCGTTTATAGTTGAGATGTTATTGAAATTTTGGGACATTGACGACAAAACGACAGAGTTAGAATGTTTATGAAAATCGCTCTAGCGGGTGAAGCAAGCCTCGGACGGGATAACAGAGACCAGATTTGCAATCAGCGTCAAATTCTGCTTCGGAATGGTAAATTTGGAAGTCATCGGAGAGAAAAAATTTTTCATCATTTTTCCGAAAAACGACAGTTAGAATTTTTGCGATGGCTGTTGGCTGTAGAGCCAAAACGAAGCATCGGATGGGCAAATGGAGGGCAGATTCGGATTCAGCGTCAAATTCTACATGGTGAATTTCTAGCTCCATCGGAGCACTAGAACCGGAGATAGACGGGTTTTTCGTGTTTGAATGATGGGTATTACGTCATCAGCTGATCGCCACAAACTATATTTATGGAGTCTCTACTTGTGGAAATCAGTTCTCCTCCCGACTGGGTTGGGGTAGGTGAACTCTGGAGCTCCGATGACAGCATTGGAAATCTGAAAAACCGGGTTTCTGTAAGAAACCGACTTAGAAAATTTCATTGCTGAAGTCAGCTAAGGCGTCAGACTTAGGCCATAAAAGACTCCAAAACTTTAAAGGCTTGTAACTTTGCTTCTACAAGTCCGTTTGACTTGATTCAAAAAAGGTTCGGTTGCTATTGACCTGTTCTAAGTGATAAACTACTTATAAAATTTCACAAAAAGTGCTAAAAAGTTGAAAAATTTTAATTCACTAGTTTTGGAGGTTTTCTGGGGTTTTCGACCCTGCTGAAGTCAATTAGATGATTTTTAATGATGTCTGAGCCAGTCTTCTCATGGTATAAGCAGCTTTTCACTGAAAGCGAGCAAGACACGGAGAGTTTTGCTGTAATATTCCACTGACAGGGTGTTCCTTCGGGACGGCGGACGATGCCGAAGTGATAAGTGTGGCAAGGGAGTGTGTCATAGTTTAGACCGAAGCCGCTGGGGCAACTCATGTCTCATGTTGGGCATTTGACACAGTTCTCAAAATAGCACTTTGAACGCCAATCGGTTGAGTCTTAGCTATCTTGTCATCGGTGGCCTCTAAACATCTCCATTGCAAAACGCTGGTGAATCAAGCTCTCTACGGCTTGCTATCAAGCTGATCAAAGTTTGCCAACCTCTTACCAACTCCACCGGTTTTCATGTCTGGCGATCAAGTCATGGACGGTGCAAGTCACGGTGATTTTCGGTGTGATACTTCCTGTTGGTGGGCGTTCTTTCGAGACAGCGGTGAAGTCCGTAGCGATGAGTACTGCGCGGGACGTGGGCAATGGTAATCCTTGTGAAACCTCTCTGCGTCATGTTTGCAAGTGGCTGCCATTCGTCTCAACGTTGTACTCTGACCGCCAGGGCGACATTTAGCTATCTGCCACAGGTTACCTCATAAAATCTCCATTGCACTTGTCTCCCGACAGTTGGCCAACCATGGGAGAATGAAACATCAGTTCTTCTTGTCTCTATCACGGAGACGAATTGATGAAGGGATGAAACGGGAGGACATTCATGCGCCACACGCAACACATCACAGACTTCTCTCTTCGCTAGTGAACAAGCTCTTGTCAGTGTCGTCAGAAACTTTATCACGTTGTACAAAGGTTTTATTGCAACACTGGTTGATGTATAGCTAAAAAGTTTGATCATCAACGTTTTATTCGTAAGTCTAGTCAGAAACTGTATCATGGTTTGCAAAGTTAGTGTAGTCAAATAATTTTACTGTGACACCCGTTTGAGAAAGTAAAGTCTGATCATCGAAGTTGTATTCGTGAGTGTCGTTAAAAAGTGTATCATGGTTTGTAAAAGTTTTTTTACTGCAACACAGGTTGATGTATAGTTAGAAAGTTTGATCATCAACGTTTTATTCGTAAGTCTAGTCAGAAACTTCATCATGTTGTACAAAGGTTTTATTGCAACACAGGTTGATGTATAGTTAGAAAGTTTGATCATTGAAGTTGTATTCGTAAGTCTAATCAGAAAGTGTATCATGGTTTGTAAAAGCAAAGTTTAGTATAGTCAAATATTTTTACTGCAACACAGGTTGATGTATAGTTAGAAAGTTTGATCATGACGTTTATTCGTAAGTCTAGTCAGAAACTTCATCATGTTGTACAAAGGTTTTACTGCTCAGTGTAGATTGTCTTGAATCGCATGGGTTGTAAAGTTCATCATCCAAGGCTAGGCTCCTCTACGGTTGAATTTAGGGTTATATATCACATTTGCTAACCGTTCGTGTAGAATATGTGAAGCACATGTTCGCTTAAATGCTAATGTTGAAATATGTTTTGTAAGAAGTCTTTGACAGGTTGTTGTGAAACGTAGCGAACGTTGAAAAAAGTTTTATGAAATGTTTCTGCAGTCGCACTCGTTAGCGTGCCAGCTTTACTAAATGTGTTGTTTGCCTTTATCAAATTGAATGCGTGTGTTTTGTAAATAAAGACAGACAGCATGTTTGCACTCTGCATCGACAGCATACAAGTATAGACATAACAACCTGTAACGTTGTAAGTCGAATGCATATGAGATAGGAAACACTCAAAACATGTGTGAGATAAAAATCAACTTGCTAGATGAAGTGAAACGCAACAGTGTTACAACTAGTTTACTGGAAATAAAGGAGAACTGTGACAACGTTTACACTCATCATAGATGAACATATAGTCTAACTTTCAAATGAAAGTCGTAAACATGAACTGCGGTGTAAGAAACGTTGTGTCAACAACTTTATGTTAGTAAAACTTTCATAGATTGCAGGCGTGTTTAAAGCTGATATAAAGACCTGTAGAAACGCATAAGGCTTAGTTCAACGACTCGACCCTTGAACTCACACAATGAATACGTCTGTGTAGAAAACTCATTTGTAGGAAACAGCATTTTCTGTGCGAATGCAGACGATGTAAACATGACATTTAACATGGCTTGCAATAGTCAACACGCTGCCATTCAAAATGTTTATCATAAAACCTATCAGTGAAAAAGCCCCTCCTGTGCACACAAAGAGTCATAAGTGCTCTCTGACGCCTGTCTGTCGCAGTGCCCCTCAGAAGATAGAGTAGAACACAAAGATGAATGACAGCGCAGCCGGTGGGCGATCGTCTGTCGCGCTAGCCCCTCAGCAGATAGAGTAGAACACTAAGATGTACGCGCTCTCTCTCTGGCGCCCGTCTGTCACATGAAACAGAGAGCTATCGCATCTGTCCCAGGATGCAGGAACGTATCGTAGCACCTGGCTGATTCCCACGCAGCTCATTGCAATCGCGTCGGAGAGATTATCGTGGGCGGCTGAAAAAATTCTCACGTTGACAATTCGTTACTGTGCACTCCGCGCGCGCAAGAAACCATTTGCTGCTAAAGCATGGACACTGCCGATTTGTTCAATTCTTCAATGTCTTGCTAGCCAGTTACAAAAATGTGGGAGAAATATAAGGGAGACGTTCACACTCATTCATCAATTGCAAGTCGTTTGAAGCACTGTCTTTCGATATCGCTTTCTTTGACATGAGTCGAACCCTTGAGCTCCGCTGTGGATGCAAGGTGAGGATGGGGAAAGTAAAGGCGAAGCAATTCGCTACCCCGTCCATCTTATTCCACATGAGCTTGTGGAGAACCCTTTATTTAGGGATATGGCGCTAGAATATCTGGCGTTGCTGAGAATTCAGCGTCCGGAATACTTCGAGTAATCGAAGTATTCCATCGGTCCTTCCGAGGGCCTGGTCACCAATTCGTTGGAGGCCACCCTATTAACAAAGAAAAGTTACAGACTGTGCCACACACAAACACTAGATTCAAGGATCTCTATCTTTCTTAGAAAATGAAGAAGCTCTTATTAAATTCATCTGATGAGAACTCAACTTCATGACAAGTGTTAAACTTGTCCAACGCCATTGGTGAATGACATAGCTAAATTGCTAAAGTCCATCATTTGACGGGTAGGATTACCTGCCGTTGGATTTAGGGATTTGGATGATACAAATGAACGATCTCTTTTAGTGTAGAATGCGTGATGCATATGTTCGCTTTATAAAATGACTTTGAAGGTAAGACTTAATTTTCATGGTGAAAAGCCAGTTTTGATATCGTTGATGAGAGATAGTTACATACTCATTATGTTATACACTTTACATTTTGATGTGTTCAGCTGAAAGGTGATTGATACATGTTCAATAGAAGCGTTGTATGTATCTTAGTGATTGGAATTATAAGTGTGTAAAGAGTTGATGGGGAAAATATATAATAGTCAACGCAGGAAAGTTTCTTGTTATCCAAGCTAGGAATATATGATCCTCATTCATCAGTCAGTGTTGTATTTTAAAAGTCGTATGCTGACAGAGACATAAGTTTACTAAATTATTCAGCAAAACTCCTAAATCCATAGGATAGGTGTCCCTGTGTTGGGATTTAAGGATTTAGCGTTTCAAAAGTGTAAGTTACATAGATAAATCACTAAGACCATAGCATAGTCAACCCTATGACAAGACTTAGCGTTTTATATGATCCATGTTAGTAATATCTGTTTGTCTAGAATGTGACTCAATGCGTATAAAAAAAAGTCAAGACCATGTCACTGTTTGTAAAGTTAGGAATAATATCAGAATCATTTCAGTGTTTGCAAGATAGGTAAAGTATAAAATAGTGTCACAAGCATTTCACTGTTTGTAACGTTAGAAATAAAGTTGATGTTTGTAAAGTTTGAAATCATACTAGAATCCTTTCAGTATGTGTAATATAGGGAACGTATAAAATAATGTTAGAATCCTTTCAGCATTTGTAACGTTAGAAATAAAGTTGGTGTGTGAGAACTGTATTGCAGTCATGGTTTAAGTGACAATGTGTGTGTGAGAGAGATTGAATTCAACATTATTGAGAGATATAGCTTCATGCGCTGCGTAAACGAACACTTTATAAGACGATGCGAGTCCAGTGAAAGCTTATACACTTGTATAAACACATAAAATTGAAATGTCATGGGAATGCAGTATTGAACTTTACCAGCATCCTTCGAATGAACCATTGAATCAAACCTCTTCGAAAGTGAGCATGATATAAGAAAACATTCAAATGGTGTGATGAAGCCCCTAAGTATCATTGTGAGCATCTTTACGTTTGTCATTCCATGTATTTTATCACACGCTAGGAACTAGTCAATCTTTTCTTCTTCGGATACATTCAGTTCACTTGAGGGTCATACAAACTTGCCACTCAGGATAAAGAGATCGCTGTCACAAAGCGTGAGCCGAGCGTCATTCCCCTTCCGTCACAACGAAGCGAGAATGTCCATTTATGGCAATCTTGACACCCTGCGTCAGTCAGGAAAATTAGCGGTTGAGATTCCAAATATGGTGAGATGAAACCGTTTGAAGGAGACATGACCAAATTTGAACATTGGCATATTCTGTCTTTGTGAGAGAGAAGTATGTAAGGCGCTTCTCCCTACCCAATGTCACTCCTGTTTCCTCTTTTCGACGGTGAGTCGTCTGACGTTTGCTACCAAACGTTCTAAGTTAGAGATTTAAAGTCAGATCTTACAGGCATCACTGATACACTTTCTAACACTAGGGTCTTAAGGCTAGGACCATCATTGTCTGTCCTATGCCATTTATTACAAACATGTTTCTGATAAACAGTGCTTTCTTGTGAGAACTGTAGTAAATAACTAACTTTTATCTTGCAGTTTGAACATGGTTTTATCAAAGTCTTCGCGCTACAGCGTCACAAGATGTTCATGCGATAAAGTATACAGAGGGACCGAATACAAAAAGCACTTGAGACAGGTGGAACACATTGGGGAGCTTAAGAAGGTCTTTGAAATAAAGACCTGTGTCCATCATGCTGTGGAAGCAGACTCTGACTTTGTCGAATTTAGGAAAGGACATGACCAGTGTCCTAGTGCGTCTATTTCTAACTGCCACTTCAAAAAGTGGTTTGATGACTTGTATACAGTAGGGAGCAAATTAATCAGAACACCCAAATTTTAACTACAAATCATTCTTTATATTTGGTTCATTGAAACAGCATCACTCTCTTTGGAGCTGCAGTAGGCATTTTTCAAAGACGCTGATCTCTGATTTATAGCTATCGATAGAGAATAGTCAAAAAATCGTGTGGCCTCCCTTTGCCTTGAGAAGGGCGGCAACTCGTCTGGGCATGTCATCTATCAGTTTCTTGCAAATTTCGGCGAGTTGCTCTTGGTCACTTGTGTCCCTCACACAAATGTTGAAAAGTGCGTTAATGAGGTCCGGCTTGCTCTTCAACGACATCCTGCGCAGCTTGCCCTTTATCACTGCCCAGATGGTCTCGATGGGGCTCATGTCAGGGGAGCAGGCAGGCCATTGCATGACCTCCATATTGCTGCGATTGAAGAAGTCCTTGGTGGCCTCTGAACTGTGGCATGGGGCATGGTCTTGTTGGAACAGCCACTCCTCGTCGCTGAACCACTGTGCAGCTTGAGGGAGAGGACGAGTTTGCATTGCCTCCATGTATTGTTTGCTGTTCATCGAGCCTTCACCACAAATATCCGGCCAAACCCATGCCAGCTCATGCATCCCCATATCATCACAATGGGTGGATGCTTGACTTGCTGAGCTGTATGAAGGGATGAAAGAGGCTCTGAACCCTTCCTTACCAGCCTTGGTCGTGCAAGTTGGACTTTAAAACTCGATTCGTCGCTGAAGATCACCTGAAATAGAAAGACGGATGATCATGCAAGCGAAAAAATAATTATAGATACCATTGATTTGCATTGGCATAGGCCTATACAACGATGAAAAAGAATGTTTTTATGATTCATGACATTCAAGCTAAAAAGGACACAGCCATCATGTGGATTAAATGTCTAAATTATAAAATTGAAGCACTACATAACATGTGGAAATGTTGGAAAGCATCACAATATCATTCCAAATCAAAAATCCCGAAAGTTCGCTGCCTAGGCCTACTCAGTAGAAAGTTGGGCTGAGTCTGAGTTGTTATGATTGCTCATTTACTGAGCTTTGTAAGCTGTTAGCTTGTTACTGATAGACAACATATTTGATTCAACTCACGTTTCTCCACTGCTCTGCAGTCCAATGGCGATATTTCTGAGCCCACTTCATCCGACATTGCTTGTGCCTTGCCGTTAGCAGTGGCTTCACGATGGGCTTCACTGCTCTTCGACCACCTTCATTCAACCTTCTACAAACAGCATGCACAGATACTGGTAGACAATTTTCCCTCAATATGTCAAGCGCTGTCATCCGAGGATTCTTAAGGCTTGTTCTGAGGATCATTCGGTCATCTTTCTTGCTTAGGGCACGTTTTCTCCCACATTTGGCAGCTCGGTCATTCCCTGCTTCTCCAGTATTTCGGTATCGCTTTACAATGCTGTTAACGACTGACAGGGAAATATCAAGTTATCAGGCTTCGCGTTGTGACATGCCTGCGTCTTCAACAAGCGTGATGACTTTGACGCGTCTGTCATGTGAGGTGTCCATGGTTGAAGGAAAACTGATGAAATGAATAGCTAGAGCACGCATGCGCATGCATGTGTGAGTCATCATAAAACTTGAATATTTTGGCATAGATATTGAGGAGGGGATCATCTTGTGCTACGAGAGTCGAGGAATCACGCACTAGGCACATGAGACTTCCTGACAACAAATTATTGAACTATGGTAGTATAAAGCATTTGAAAAAACTGAACAGCACACAGAACATGGGGTGTTTTGATTAATTTGCTCCCTACTGTAGACGAAGGCAGGAGGAGAGGGCGGCTGTAAGACACATTGTCGACTTTGATGATGATGGGAGCGATCATTTCCTCAGCGATACAAGCAGCAGTGAGGAGGAAGGGGAAGTACAGGAGGTGAGAGCCGTTTTCATGAGTGGTAAACAGGAATCTGAACATGTATCTGAGCGCGCATCTGAACATGTAGAGGAGCCACTTAACACTTCTACGCCAAAGAAAGGCGGTATACGCGAACAAACAAGAGCTCTAGATAGAGATGAGTTGAAGGCGAAGGCATCACAGCAAGCCCATTACATGCTGCTCAAAGATCGCTATGAGGCCATGAATAGACAAAATAAAGAGATGGTGCAGGACATAACCAAACTAGAAATTAAAGTGGGAACGGTGAAAGTCTTACAGGAGGAAGTATTACAGCTGCAGAAGAGAGAGGAAACATTAATGAAAGAGAGGCGGGAATGGAAGGAGAAGGAGATGGCTTATGAGGAGGTAGTATCCGAGTTGAATTATCAGAGGCAGGAGGTTACCAGACTTGGTGTGATAGAGAGGAACTGTCAAGGGATGAGAGAAGAAAATCATGAGCTGAAGAGGAGACTTAGCCAGGCTGAAGACATCAACAAGGAAATGAATAGAAGACACGTACAGGTACACCTGCCAATCTACAGAAACCAAGTATGTAACGTGCCTACTGTTACAGATGATTTAAACACCACGCAGGAGTGCTACGAGGGAGGTGGGATCACCTGCATTCATATCAGTATGGAGGTAGACGGTCGACAGTGTGATTTTTCAGTGAGAAAAGTGAAGAGGAAAATTCCTAGTAAGTTACTCAAACGTCATTGCCTCTCAATCAACTCTAACACTATTTTTTATTTCTTACAGAGATCTTCGAGCAAAAGTAGAGAGGAGTCGGAGAACGCCACAAACAGCCTTCATGAGGCTAGTGAATGTTCCAAACAGCCTTCATGAGGTTAGTGAATGTCCCAAACAGCCTTTATGAGGCTACCCATAATGAGGCCAGAAAGTGTTTTCACTTTCTGACGGTTCCAAGCCCGTTGAACTCAGAGGATGGGTTGCAAATTGATGAAAGGGATGAAAGGATGGCCACTCACACGCCAAACGTATACAGATATCAAATTTCTATCTTCATTAGTTTGCAATCTCTCTTCACAGTGTGATACAAACACTCATCTTCAGCGAGCTAAGAATGAATCATCAAAGTCTCCATTAAACTAGAGTTATGAAGTAACTCATACATGTTACTAGACATGAAGACATCAAATGTTACTCGTGTAAACTGAAATAATAACTGAAGCATTTTAGGTTCTCATAACCTTCTCACACCTGAGTAACAGGAATTTACAAGTCTGGATCATGTACATGAATGCGATACAATTCACAACAGTCATTGCACAGTGATTAGAGTGTTAGAATACATGGTAGGGATTGTGTTCAGACCACTGCAGTAACATTCTGGGAATAATTAAAGTGAAAAGTTGTGTTACATGAAATGAGTGA
Source organism: Prostheceraeus crozeri (assembly GCA_907163375.1). NCBI lineage: Eukaryota > Metazoa > Platyhelminthes > Polycladida > Euryleptidae > Prostheceraeus > Prostheceraeus crozeri. The sequence goes on from CAJQUW010009922.1 coordinate 61,911, forward strand.
TGCAAGATTAGCCCTAATTGAAATGAATTGGTAGTGTAACAAACAAGCTGTGTGTGTGTGTGATTCAGCATATGTTTGAAGACAAGCGCTGTTAAAGGGTTTTAAGATGATGTGAATTTTATCACCTCATGTTCATGGATGTAACAGCATGAATGTCTCTACTGGTTGAGTGTATAAGATAGAACACATATCATAGTTGTTGTATGTAAATTAGAGGTTCATATTCGATGAAAGCAAAGATTGAGATTGCAAAGTTCAATGAATAGGTAGTGTAATTAACTGTTTGAATCAGTGACATAGTTAAAAGAAACAACAACAACAGCATATCGAGACATAATCATATAGCATCAAGGCGTTTGTTTTATTCATGTAAAAGTTAGATAGAAGCAACTTGTTGATGCAGCATGACACCATGAGTGCGAAAGCAGGAATAACATGCTATGACTGTAGCATCCGTTGAAATTGATTGTATGTCAACTGTACATGAAAAGTTATTTCCAAAAGCTTGACATGGACACATTAAGAGTTAAGTCACTGCAAGCCTTTCATATTGATGAGCATGTAGTCACACATGATAAAAAAATTACTAATGTCATAAATGTGGGAATCAGTGAATGTTTAGAGTCAGGTACTGCTAGTTGCTTCATGATAGTATTTCAATAGAGTGGATTGACTTAGTAATAAAATTACAACCATTTTACTGTTTGTAAAGTTAGAAATAAAGGTGATGATTGTAAAGTTTGAAATCATGTTAGAATCCTTTCAGTGTTTGTAAGATAGGCGAAGTATAAAATAAAGTCAAGACCATGTCACTATTTGTAAAGTTAGGAATAATATCAGAATCATTTCAGTGTTTGCAAGATAGGTAAAGTATGAAATAGTGTCACAAGCATTTCACTGTTTGTAACGTTAGAAATAAAGTTGATGTTTGTAAAGTTTGAAATCATACTAGAATCCTTTCAGTGTTTTTTAAGTTAGAGATAATAGGTTTAATAAGTACGTTAGAGAGTTGACTGTACTGAGATCTAAGGATTAGGTCACATTAGAATTCAAGTGATTGAATGTCATCTTAATGAAGATAGAAATGTGTTTGTGGCTGCATGTGGTGCAAGAGTGTCCTCCCATTTCATTCCATTCATCATATATCCTTCCCCTCTGCATTCCATATCCGAAGATATGTGGCGGGCTTGGGACTGCTTTAGCTGCATTAGATGGACGTTCTTATAAGAACTCATGATGCATTCACGAGGAAATGTGGTGAAACAGTGTGCTGTATGTGTGCATGATGATTTTATGAACTAAAGAACGCCCATCACTCACTCCATCACTGAAAGAAAACATGAACGAGTTGAGATGACAGCCATTCGTATGCATGCGTAAAACTCTTACTTCATCATCCGATATCACAATGACATCCACACTTTCCATGTCCTCACTTTCCATGTTATCACTTTCGACCATCTCGCTCTCGCTGGTTGCCATCTCGGCCTCGCTCCCCACCGTCTCGGCGTCACTTGCCACCGTCTCGGCCTCACTTGCCTCCATCTTAGCCTCTTGTCGCAATCGTCGACTCAAATCTTCCTGTAGAGTGAAGTAAGAATAATACTTCACAAATTCCACAGTGATATCCTCACCACAGATATCACTGTGGAATTCCTCCCCACGGTGTATGATGCGAAAAGGTATCACGCACGCTGTTGGCTTCTCAGACATGATTATGATAGTAAAATGCAAGAGACTTTGCTTAATATGAGAATGATACAGCCCTTCAAATGTCTGGTTCGTGCAATCAAATCGCTCTAAGCTTATGGTTGGTGGACGAAAAGGGAAGACATATTTTCATCAACTGCCATCCTCAAACACTCAACAAACTTAGATGCATTTATCGCGAGAATCTCCCTTCCGACGCGATCGCAATGAGCTGTGTGGGAATCAGCCAGGTGCTACGATACGTTCCTGCATCCTGGGACAGATGCGATAGCTCTCTGTTTCATGTGACAGACGGGCGCCAGAGAGAGAGCGCGTACATCTTTGTGTTCTACTCTATCTGCTGAGGGGCTAGCGCGACAGACGATCGCCCACCGGCTGCGCTGTCATTCATCTTTGTGTTCTACTCTATCTTCTGAGGGGCACTGCGACAGACAGGCGTCAGAGAGCACTTATGACTCTTTGTGTGCACAGGAGGGGCCTTTTCACTGATAGGTTTTATGATAAACATTTTGAATGGCAGCGTGTTGACTATTGCAAGCCATGTTAAATGTCATGTTTACATCGTCTGCATTTGCACAGAAAATGCTGTTTCCTACAAATGAGTTTTCTACACAGACGTATTCATTGTGTGAGTTCAAGGGTCGAGTCGTTGAACTAAGCCTTATGCGTTTCTACAGGTCTTTATATCAGCTTTAAACACGCCTGCAATCTATGAAAGTTTTACTAACATAAAGTTGTTGACACAACGTTTCTTACACCGCAGTTCATGTTTACGACTTTCATTTGAAAGTTAGACTATATGTTCATCTGTCTATGATGAGTGTAAACGTTGTCACAGTTCTCCTTTATTTCCAGTAAACTAGTTGTAACACTGTTGCGTTTCACTTCATCTAGCAAGTTGATTTTTATCTCACACATGTTTTGAGTGTTTCCTATCTCATATGCATTCGACTTACAACGTTACAGGTTGTTATGTCTATACTTGTATGCTGTCGATGCAGAGTGCAAACATGCTGTCTGTCTTTATTTACAAAACACACGCATTCAATTTGATAAAGGCGAACAACACATTTAGTAAAGCTGGCACGCTAACGAGTGCGACTGCAGAAACATTTCAGAAAACTTTTTTCAACGTTCGCTACGTTTCACAACAACCTGTCAAAGACTTCTTACAAAACATATTTCAACATTAGCATTTAAGCGAACATGTGCTTCACATATTCTACACGAACGGTTAGCAAATGTGATATGTAACCCTAAATCCAACCGTAGAGGAGCCTAGCCTTGGATGATGAACTTTACAACCCATGCGATTCAATGTCATGGAATCACACTCAACGTATGTAACAACATATGATTTTATAAAACACTCAACGCTTACTATAAGACCTTGTGTGAAGCAATCTACACAGTGCAGTAAAACTTTCTAGTGCTGTGGCGAACACTGTTTTCATATAACATTCTAAACTCTCATTGCAGTAGAAAACTGCTTTTAGTAAATCTGATGAAGCGAATCTAACAGTCATGATCTCAGGACAGGAAGATATCAGCCTACTTTTAGCTTTCAAATGAGCTATTGCACGACTTTCTGCGATCTCTACAACCAAAGTTGGAAGTCTCGTTCCAGAAGGGGGAGCTCAGAATTTTTTCTCTCCAATTTCGCTGGAAACAACCTTCCTAACCCAACATTTCAAGTAGACTGCGAATTTGCCCTCCGTTTTCCCATCCGAGCACTCCTTCATGCCGAAAAACGACTTTTCTAATCCCAAAACCACCAAAACCCGCCTTTTCTAACTCTGGCGTTTTCCTGCCATTTTCCTCTCTAAACCCAGGAAGATAAAGCCAAACTGAGCTTTCCACTCCATTTTTCTCACCCTTAGCTTTCAAATGAGCTATCACACGACTTTCTCCGATCTCTAGAACCAAAGTTGGAAGTCTCGTCCAGAGAGGGGGGGGGGGGTCAGAACTTTTTCTCTCCGATTGTGCTGGAAACAAGTTCATAGACCCAAAATTTCACGTAGACTCCGAATCTGCCCTCCGTTTTCCCATCCGAGGCCTCCTTCATGTCGAATTCCAGCCTTTCTCATCCCAAAACCACCAAACCCCGCCTTTTTCTAACTCTGCCGTTTTCGGAGATTCCTACCCTTGCCTCACAGGAAATCTCCTCCTTCCATCCTTCCCAACCCAACATTTCACGTAGACTCCGAATCTAAACTCCAATTTCCCATCCGAACCCGCCTTCTGCCAGAAAAGCGACCTTTCTCATCCCAAAACCACCAAAACCCTTCTTTTCTTACTCTATCCTTCCCGCATTCCTACCCTTGCCTCACAGTTCCTCCTTCCTTCCTTCCTTCCAGAGGGGGGTACGGAAACACTTTCCTCTTCACGGACCGATTCCTCCCAACACATCCTTGGCCACCTCACTCACCTCCTTCCTTTCCAGAGGGGGGGTAGGGAAACACTTTCCTCTTCACGGACCGATTCCTCCCAACACGTCTTTGGCCACCTCACTCACCTCCTTCCTTTCCAGAGGGGGGGTAGGGAAACACTTTTCTCTTCACGGACCGATTCCTCCCAACACATCCTTGGCCACCTCACTCACCTTCCTTTCCAGAGGGGGGGGGGCTGAGTAAGCATGATGACTCATCGCTGCACCGCACCGGCCTTGATTTTGGGATGGGATTACTATTTATACTTGTTAAAAGTCAAGCTACTTTTTAACTTAGCGATGACTGAACATAACAAATTTCTTCTAAATTTGTTACAAAAGAATATTTGCCATCTATTTGAAACTCTCATGACATGATAACAGGAGTAGGAGATGGGTTTTCTCTTCATGCCTTCTTTGTTTGAAAAATGGATCGGTTGGTAGATCATTCTTCCGAGTCTCCTTTATTTCAATGATGCTGATTGTAGATGTGATTTTGATTGGACTCAATTAGTAATGTAAGTAAGGTATGAGTAATATAACCAATATTAAGAGTTTTTTGGTAGACTACTAGAATCTAATAAATTGGTCAACATTTAAAGTTTATCAGCTCTAAGAAAGTTTAGACTAGCATCACAATGCTTTTGCATGGAACATTCAGTACATTTTATTATTTAGTGCAGCTTGCTATATATTAAAGTTAATTTGAGGTAAATCAGCTCTTTCAGTTCATCGAAAACGTCGATTTCTGTTGATTAAAAAATAGTTGGCTGGTTATTGGGCCGCCTTCCACCGATTAATACTAGAAGGACCGACCGGTCATTTTTGACCGCTGCTAAACTACGAATTGCTACAGCTTCTATGAAATTCGATATTACGACTAAGTTTTTGTCTTGACTTTACTTGAATATGTAGTGGCTTTATATTAGTCGCATCAAAATTTGATTGGACCTATTACGTGTACTTTCTTTGTTTTATGTGTGTCTACCTACAAGGACCGGACCGGTCAAAAATGACCGCTTATCAATATCGCTTAGAATTTTTTTTACTATGAATTCAATTTTCAAATAGAAATTCTAATAAGCGTGTAGTCTCAAACCAGATTGCTGCATTGTCAAACGGGAGTGAAATCTAGCGCATGAGTAATGATTTTCACATTGAAAGGTCAACCATGGGCTACGTATAATTTATTATACCGTTGACTTCTATTTTGTTACAGCTGAACCATGGCGATTCATTTCCAAAAATCCCTCATATTCAGAATTCGATGAATATTCGATGTGCAAAACCACGTACTGGATATCATTTCTTTCTTCAAATTTGCACAAATTCCTTTGGTATACCAACAATCAACATTGATTGATGTCTTCAAACAAGCAACGAAGAACCATGGAGAGGAGATGATGAATAAGGTCATGAAATTCATTAGTTAGTGACTGCGCAGATATCATGACTGCTTCATTAGCAACCGCATGGCTAAAGGTGATCGAAGCAATAAGTGGCCAAGAAGTCTCATTGCTAATCAGATACTGACTGAATTGCAAAGAATCGATTGCAATGATTCTAACGGCGACGACGAAGACATGCAAAATAGTGACTAGCATGTGGACTAATCTGACCGTGACAGTAAAAGTGATCACGAAACAACTGAACTTCTGTAGCATCACGTTTAAGGACTGAATGGATATTTGTTCTTGTGATTTCGAACATGAACAAGTGCCTGCAGGGAAAGGCTTTCGGCAATGATCGGATCCAGCGTCGTGCGTTTATCAAGAATTATGATTAGCATCCAAAAAGGATTCCTGAAACAATTACATGTTACAACACTGCAAAATGTGGAGTTGTTGCTTTCGACTAGATGTCGAGATATCATTCATGCAGAGCTGGTAGTCGGCGTTTGCCAATGGCGGTTTTTTCAACCTCATTGATATGGCGAGAATAAAATCATCGATTTTATTTCGAATGACAGATATATACATGTACAATTGATCACAGTGACAGCAGATACCCCTTGTATTTCAAGACAATGTGCAGACAGAGACAAAGCAGAAGTGTGCCTACCGCAAACGCATTGCAGTCGATTCAAGAATCGCGAGAATGTTGGCCTTGGCGGAGAAAGTGGCAGTATGACTATTCAAATAAATCCATAACATAATGCGGAATGTGCAAAAAAAGGTGCTGCGGAATGGTAAAAAAAGAGGCAGTTGCTGCATGTTTCATTGCTACTGAGGTGAAGCGGTTTACATTGTTCCATTTTTTAGCCAATTCTTTACAAGTCGATTGGATGTTCAAAAGAAAATTTTCATGTAAACTACCTAATTTCTGTGGTAGTGGACTTTGATGGAATCTTTCAAATCATCAAACTATCATTATTTTTTCAATTTCTTGCAATCACATCGTCATACATAATGATAGCATGTACATGTCATATTATGCAACAATGGCTTAGTTGTGATATTATGTCATCGGACATTATGGGTAATGACTAAAATAATAACTGGCGCAATAATATAAGTGAACATTTATAATTAAATGGATGAAAATAGTTTAATTAACTACTTAAGATATGCCGGTCAATTTTGACTGCTTTGGTCCTTCTAGGTAGTGAAATTTCTTGGTCCTTCTAGTGTTAAATGGTGCCCATAATCTTCATAATTACGTACTACATAATTAGATGTTGTTAATTGGCTAGGCCTTCCCGATAACGCCCACTCATTTCAAAGTTGGGTTGTTTTTTTATTGATACACATGCATGTAGACCCCATGATTGTTTTCATTTGGCAGTGGTATCCATATTTTAGCTGCCTTAACCTTATCAGGACTGGGCGGGGAGAACAAAGCGACCACCCCTCAAATTTTCCATGTTCCAATAGACAATGAGGTTTGAAACAGGGTTACTATGTATTTGAGTCTCCTTTTTCGAATGGTACTGCCTATTTTTCATGATTCGAAGACCTTCATGCCAGAAATTAAAATTTAATATTTGTATTTTCACTAATTTTTCATGATTCTATGTATTTCTTTGTCTCGTCAAAAAAATTGTTCACTACAGCTAAGGTCTATGCAAACTTTTACTCAAGTATATCTACATGGTGTTGTAAGTATAATATTTTACGTTAATTTTAGTGGGCCTGCTACATGCATAAATAGCAATTTGAAATTTGAACGCAAATAATGTCCTTTCATGTATTATTGCATTTTTCTAGCTTTGCAAATGTCTCGTTCTAGTGACTTATTCGCTATAATGACAAGGTTATGATACATTCCGAATGCAATCTCTCGAATGGTGATATGTATTTTCATTGTTCTATGGATTTCATATCTAAACATTCACAGCAAAACCTCATATTTTCACATTTTACATTTACATGTACCAACATGTATGGTAAATTATCGAACTCTTGTCTACATGTACTGTACATGTATGTTGATCACAGTTATGAAAAAGTGCCATATTTTGCGATATAGGCCGATGAAACACATTGAAAGATATCTGTTGAAGTAATATAGGACGGTAATATAAAACGACTGTATTTAACAACTTAAATAATACAGCTGCTTTAAATAATAAATGATAAAAATACTATTTATGATGAAATCGATGAAAAATATTCATATCCAACCAAGCAACAAATTATAAAATGCTATCTAGAAACCTTCCAAGTTTATTTAACAATCGTTTATCTCTATCGTTACGTTAATAAGGTTTACTAATTAATTGTCATCCGGCAATTATCTTCATACAATGAATATGAAATTTTCAATATTTATGCTTAAGTCATGATGTCTTACTATTATGCATCTATTATGAGTAGTAGCCCCATTCCAAATTCAATTCCAAAATGTGAAATGCTCAGTCATCATGCTGACTCAGCCCCCCCCCTCTGGCAGGAAGTGGCCAAGGATGTATGGGGAGGAATGGGTCCGTGAGGAGGAAACGGGTCCCCCCTCTGGAAGGAAGGAAGGAGGAACTGTGAGGCAAGGGTTGGAATCTCTGAAACCGTCAGAGTTGGAAAAGTCAGGTTTTGGAGGTTTCGGGATGAGAAAAGTCGTTTTTCGGGCAGAAGGAGGTCTCGGATGAGAAAACGGAGGCCAGATGCGGAATTTTTGGTCAATTTTGGGTTAGGACGGATGTTTCGAGCGACATTGGAGAGAAAAAGTTTTGAGGACGTCCCCCCTCCCCTCCTGCCAAACTTCCAACTTTGGTGTGAGAGATCGTAGAAAGTCGTGCAATAGCTCATTTGAAAGCTGAGAATGAGAAAAATGCAGTGGAAAGCTCAGTTTGGACTAATTTTCTTGGGTTTAGCGAGGAAAATGGCAGGAAACCGTCAGAGTTGGAAAAAGACAGGTGTTGGAGGTTTTGGGATGAGAAAAGTCGTTTTTCGGACAGAAGGAGTGTTCGGATGAGAAAACGGAGTGCAAATTCGGAATTTGTGGCCAATTTTGGGTTAGGACGGATGTTTCTAGCGACATCGGAGAGAAAAAGTTCTGACCCCCCCCCCTCGGCAGCGATCTTCCAACTTTGGTTGTAGACATCGTAGAAAGTCGTGCAATAGCTCGTTTGAAAGCTAGGAGTGAGACAAATTCAGTGGAAAACATGGCTTGTTCGTATCTGCCTTCGTTTATAGTTGAGATGTTATTGAAATTTTGGGACATTGACGACAAAACGACAGAGTTAGAATGTTTATGAAGATCGCTCTAGCGGGTGAAGCAAGCCTCGGACGGGATAACAGAGGCCAGATTTGGAATCAGCGTCAAATTCTGCTTCGGCATGGTAAATTTGGAAGTCATCGGAGAGAAAAAATTTTTCATCATTTTTCCGAAAAACGACAGTTAGAATTTTTTCGATGGCTGTTGGCTGTAGAGCCAAAACGAAGCATCGGATGGGAAAATGGAGGGCAGATTCGGATTCAGCGTCAAATTCTACATGGTGAATTTCTAGCTCCATCGGAGCACTAGAACCGGAGATAGACGGGTTTTTAGTGTTTGAATGATGGGTATTACGTCATCAGCTGATCGCCATGAACTATATTTATGTAGTCTCTACTTGTGGAAATCAGTTCTCCTCCCGACTGGGTCGGGGTAGGTGAACTCTGGAGCTCCGATGACACAATTGGAAATCTGAAAAACCAGGTTTCTGTAAGAAACCGACTTAGAAAATTTCATTGCTGAAGTCAGCTAAGGCGTCAGACTTAGAGGTTCGCCAGGAGATGGCCTTCGTCTCCAGGCCATAAAAGACTCCAAAACTTTAAAGGCTTGTAACTTTGCTTCTACAAGTCCGTTTGACTTGATTCAAAAAAGGTTCGGTTGCTATTGACCTGTTCTAAGTGATAAACTACTTATAAAATTTCACAAAAAGTGCTAAAAAGTTGAAAAATTTTAATTCACTAGTTTTGGAGGTTTTCTGGGGTTTTCGACCCTGCTGAAGTCAATTAGATGATTTTTAATGATGTCTGAGCCAGTCTTCTCATGGTATAAGCAGCTTTTCACTGAAAGCGAGCAAGACACGGAGAGTTTTGCTGTAATATTCCACTGACAGGGTGTTCCTTCGGGACGGCGGACGATGCCGAAGTGATAAGTGTGGCAAGGGAGTGTGTCATAGTTTAGACCGAAGCCGCTGGGGCAACTCATGTCTCATGTTGGGCATTTGACACAGTTCTCAAAATAGCACTTTGAACGCCAATCGGTTGAGTCTTAGCTATCTTGTCATCGGTGGCCTCTAAACATCTCCATTGCAAAACGCTGGTGAATCAAGCTCTCTACGGCTTGCTATCAAGCTGATCAAAGTTTGCCAACCTCTTACCAACTCCACCGGTTTTCATGTCTGGCGATCAAGTCATGGACGGTGCAAGTCACGGTGATTTTCGGTGTGATACTTCCTGTTGGTGGGCGTTCTTTCGAGACAGCGGTGAAGTCCGTAGCGATGAGTACTGCGCGGGACGTGGGCAATGGTAATCCTTGTGAAACCTCTCTGCGTCATGTTTGCAAGTGGTTGCCTTTCGTCTCAACGTTGTACTCTGACCGCCAGGGCGACATTTAGCTATATGCCACAGGTTACCTCATAAAATCTCCATTGCACTTGTCTCCCGACAGTTGGCCAACCATGGGAGAATGAACCATCTGTTCTTCTTGTCTCTATCACGGAGACGAATTGATGAAGGGATGAAACGGGAGGACATTCATGCGCCACACGCAACACATCACAGACTTCTCTCTTCGCTAGTGAACAAGCTCTTGTCAGTGTCGTCAGAAACTTTATCACGTTGTACAAAGATTTTATTGCAACACAGGTTGAAGTATAGCTTAAAAGTTTGATCATCAACGTTTTATTCGTAAGTCTAGTCAGAAACTGTATCATGGTTTGCAAAGTTAGTGTAGTCAAATAATTTTACTGTGACACCCGTTTGAGAAAGTAAAGTCTGATCATCGAAGTTGTATTCGTGAGTGTCGTTAAAAAATGTATCATGGTTTGTAAAAGTTTTTTTTACTGCAACACAGGTTGATGTATAGTTAGAAAGTTTGATCATCAACGTTTTATTGGTAAGTCTAGTCAGAAACTTCATCATGTTGTACAAAGGTTTTATTGCAACACAGGTTGATGTATAGTTAGAAAGTTTGATCATTGAAGTTGTATTCGTAAGTCTAATCAGAAAGTGTATCATGGTTTGTAAAAGCAAAGTTTAGTATAGTCAAATATTTTTACTGCAACACAGGTTGATGTATAATTAGAAAGTTTGATCATGACGTTTATTCGTAAGTCTAGTCAGAAACTTCATCATGTTGCATAAAGGTTTTATTGCAACACAGGTTGATGTATAGTTAGAAAGTTTGATAATTGAAGTTGTATTCGTAAGTCTAATCAGAAAGTGTATTATGGTTTGTAAAAGCAAAGTTTAGTATAGTCAAATATTTTTACTGTAACACAGGTTGATGTATAGTTAGAAAGTTTGATCATGACGTTTATTCGTAAGTCTAGTCAGAAACTTCATCATGTTGTACAAAGGTTTTACTGCACAGTGTAGATTGTCTTGTAACTTACTTTCACAGCACTAGAAAGCTTTGTTGAAAAGGTTTTACTGCACAGTGTAGATTGTCTTGTAACTTACTTTCACAGTGTTAGAAAGTTTTATTGGAGACCGTTGCCAAATGTTTCCCTATTAGAAAGTTCAAACTTCATGACTGTTAGATTCGCTTCATCAGATTTACTAAAAGCAGTTTTCTACTGCAATGAGAGTTTAGAATGTTATATGAAAACAGTGTTCGCTACAGCACTAGAAAGTTTCACTGCACTGTGTAGATTGTTTCACACAAAGTCTTATAGTCAGCATTGAATGTTCTATAAAACCAGATGTTGTTACATACGTTGAGTGTGATTCCATGACATTGAATCGCATGGGTTGTGAAGTTCATCATCCAAGGCTAGGCTCCTCTACGGTTGGATTTAGGGTTATATATTACATGTGCTAACCGTTCGTGTAGAATATGTGAAGCACATGTTCGCTTAAATGCTAATGTTGAAATATGTTTTGTAAGAAGTCTTTGACAGGTTGTTGTGAAACGTAGCGAACGTTGAAAAAAGTTTTATGAAATGTGTCTGCAGTCGCACTCGTTAGCGTGCCAGCTTTACTAAATGTGTTGTTTGCCTTTATCAAATTGAATGCGTGTGTTTTGTAAATAAAGACAGACAGCATGTTTGCACTCTGCATCGACAGCATACAAGTATAGACATAACAACCTGTAACGTTGTAAGTCGAATGCATATGAGATAGGAAACACTCAAAACATGTGTGAGATAAAAATCAACTTGCTAGATGAAGTGAAACGCAACAGTGTTACAACTAGTTTACTGGAAATAAAGGAGAACTGTGACAACGTTTACACTCATCATAGACAGATGAACATATAGTCTAACTTTCAAATGAAAGTCGTAAACATGAACTGCGGTGTAAGAAGCGTTGTGTCAACAACTTTATGTTAGTAAAACTTTCATAGATTGCAGGCGTGTTTAAAGCTGATATAAAGACCTGTAGAAACGCATAAGGCTTAGTTCAACGACTCGACCCTTGAACTCACACAATGAATACGTCTGTGTAGAAAACTCATTTGTAGGAAACAGCATTTTCTGTGCGAATGCAGACGATGTAAACATGACATTTAACATGGCTTGCAATAGTCAACACGCTGCCATTCAAAATGTTTATCATAAAACCTATCAGTGAAAAAGCCCCTCCTGTGCACACAAAGAGTCATAAGTGCTCTCTGACGCCTGTCTGTCGCAGTGCCCCTCAGAAGATAGAGTAGAACACAAAGATGAATGACAGCGCAGCCGGTGGGCGATCGTCTGTCGCGCTAGCCCCTCAGCAGATAGAGTAGAACACTAAGATGTACGCGCTCTCTCTCTGGCGCCCGTCTGTCACAAGAAACAGAGAGCTATCGCATCTGTCCCAGGATGCAGGAACGTATCGTAGCACCTGGCTGATTCCCACACAGCTCATTGCAATCGCGTCGGAGAGATTATCGTGAGCGGCTGAAAAAATTCTCACGTTGACAATTCGTTACTGTGCACTCCGCGCGCGCAAGAAACCATTTGCTGCTAAAGCAAGGACACTGCCGATTTGTTCCATTCTTCAATGTCTTGCTAGCCAGTTACAAAAATGTGGGAGAAATATAAGGGAGACGTTCACACTCATTCATCAATTACAAGTCGTTTGAAGCACTGTCTTTCGATATCGCTTTCTTTGACATGAGTCGAACCCTTGAGCTCCGCTGTGGATGCAAGGTGAAGATGGGGAAAGTAAAGGCGAAGCAATTCGCTACCCCGTCCATCTTATTCCACATGAGCTTGTGGGGAACCCTTTATTTAGGGATATGGCGCTAGAATATCTGGCGTTGCTGAGAATTCAGCGTCCGGAATACTTCGAGTAATCGAAGTATTCCATCGGTCCTTCCGAGGGCCTGGTCACCAATTCGTTGGAGGCCACCCTATTAACAAAGAAAAGTTACAGACTGTGCCACACACAAACACTAGATTCAAGGATCTCTATCTTTCTTAGAAAATGAAGAAGCTCTTATTAAATTCATCTGATGAGAACTCAACTTCATGACAAGTGTTAAACTTGTCCAACGCCATTGGTGAATGACATAGCTAAATTGCTAAAGTCCATCATTTGACGGGTAGAGTTACCTACCGTTGGTTTAGGGATTTGGATAATACAAATGAACGATCTCTTTTAGTGTAGAATGCGTGATGCATATGTTCGCTTTATAAAATGACTTTGATGGTAAGATTTAATTTTCATGGTGAAAAGCCAGTTTTGATATCGTTGATGAGAGATAGTTACATACTCATTATGTTATACACTTTACATTTGATGTGGTCAGCTGAAAGGTGATTGATACATGTTCAATAGAAGCGTTGTATGTATCTTAGTGATTGGAATTATAAGTGTGTAAAGAGTTGATGAGGAAAATATATAATAGTCAACGCAGGAAAGTTTCTTGTTATCCAAGCTAGGAATATATGATCCTCATTCATCAGTCAGTGTTCTATTTTAAAAGTCGTATGCTGACAGAGACATAAGTTTACTAAATTATACAGCAAAACTCCTAAATCCAAAGGATAGGTGTCCCTGTGTTGAGATTTAAGGATTTAGCGTTTTAAAAGTGTAAGTTACATAGATAAATCACTAAGACCATAGCATAGTCAACCCTATGACAAGACTTAGCGTTTTATATGATCCATGTTAGTAATATCTGTCTGTCTAGAATGTGACTCGATGCGTTTAGTCAGATAATGTATCACCAATGTCATTCACTTGGTTAGATGATGAAGAAAGTGTGAGATAGAAGTGAAAGCGAACTCATAAAGTGTAGAACACATAGTAGTAGCATTGTAGTTATAAGTAAAGTGAAAGTTATGTCGTATGAAATGAATGATACAAGACTAGCTCACATTGAACTGAATTGTTAGTGTAACGAAAAGCTGTGTGGGTTTCAATAACATATCATGTACATACTGTGTCGTTTTCTTTTCACATAAAGTTGGGCTTCAAACAGAGTGGATTGGCTTAGTAATAAAGTTACAAGTTTTTGTAAAGTTTGGAATAATATCAGAATCATTTCAGTGTTTGCAAGATAGGTAAAGTATAAAATAGTGTCACAAGCATTTCACTGTTTGTAACGTTAGAAATAAAGTTGATGTTTGTAAAGTTTGAAATCATACTAGAATCCTTTCAGTATGTGTAATATAGGGAACGTATAAAATAATGTTAGAATCCTTTCAGCATTTGTAACGTTAGAAATAAAGTTGATGTGTGAGAACTGTATTGCAGTCATGGTTTAAGTGACAATGTGTGGGTGTGAGAGAGATTGAATTCAACATTATTGAGAGATATAGCTTCATGCGCTGCGTAAACGAACACTTTATAAGACGATGCGAGTCCAGTGAAAGCTTATACACTTGTATAAACACATAAAATTGAAATGTCATGGGAATGCAGTATTGAACTTTACCAACATCCTTCGAATGAACCATTGAATCAAACCTCTTCGAAAGTGAGCATGATATAAGAAAACATTCAAATGGTGTGATGAAGCCCCTAAGTATCATTGTGAGCATCTTTACGTTTGTCATTCCATGTATTTTATCACACGCTAGGAACTAGTCAATCTTTTCTTCTTCGGATACATTCAGTTCACTTGAGGGTCATACAAACTTGCCACTCAGGATAAAGAGATCGCTGTCACAAAGCGTGAGCCGAGCGTCATTCCCCTTCCGTCACAACGAAGCGAGAATGTCCATTTATGGAAATCTTGACTCCCTGCGTCAGTCAGGAAAATTAGCGGTTGAGATTCTAAATATGGTGAGATGAAATCGTTTGAAGGAGACATGACCAAATTTGGACATTGGCATATTCTGTCTTTGTGAGAGAGAAGTATGTAAGGCGCTTCTCCCTACCCAATGTCACTCCTGTTTCCTCTTTTCGACGGTGAGTCGTCTGACGTTTGCTACCAAACGTTCTAAGTTAGAGATTTAAAGTCAGATCTTACAGGCATCACTGATACACTTTCTAACACTAGGGTTTTAGGGTTAGTGTCATCATTGTCTGTCCTATGCCATTTATTACAAACATGTTTCTGATAAACAGTGCTTTCTTGTGAGAACTGTAGTAAATAACTAACTTTTATCTTGCAGTTTGAACATGGTTTTATCAAAGTCTTCGCGCTACAGCGTCACATGATGTTCATGCGATAAAGTATACAGAGGGACCGAATACAAAAAGCACTTGAGACAGGTGGAACACATTGGGGAGCTTAAGAAGGTCTTTGAAATAAAGACCTGTGTCCATCATGCTGTGGAAGCAGACTCTGACTTTGTCGAATTTAGGAAAGGACATGACCTAGTGCGTCTCGTATTTCTAACTGCCACTTCAAAAAGTGGTTTGATGACTTGTATACAGTAGGGAGCAAATTAATCAGAACACCCAAATTTTCATTTCAAATCATTCTTCATATTTGGTTCATTGAAACAGCATCACTCTCTTGGAGCTGCAGTAGGCATTTTTCAAAGACGCTGATCTCTGATTTATAGCTATCGATAGAGAATAGTCAAAAACTCGTGCGACCTCCCTTTGCCTTGAGAAGGGCGGCAACTCGTCTGGGCATGTCATCTATCAGTTTCTTGCAAATTTCGGCGAGTTGCTCTTGGTCACTTGTGTCCCTCACACAAATGTTGAAAAGTGCGTTAATGAGGTCCGGCTTGCTCTTCAACGACATCCTGCGCAGCTTGCCCTTTATCACTGCCCAGATGGTCTCGATGGGGCTCATGTCAGGGGAGCAGGCAGGCCATTGCATGACCTCCATATTGCTGCGATTGAAGAAGTCCTTGGTGGCCTCTGAACTGTGGCATGGGGCATGGTCTTGTTGGAACAGCCACTCCTCGTCGCTGAACCACTGTGCAGCTTGAGGGAGAGGACGAGTTTGCATTGCCTCCATGTATTGTTTGCTGTTCATCGAGCCTTCACCACAAATATCCGGCCAAACCCATGCCAGCTCATGCATCCCCATATCATCACACTGGGTGGATGCTTGACTTGCTGAGCTGTATGAAGGGATGAAAGAGGCTCTGAACCCTTCCTTACCAGCCTTGGTCGTGCAAGTTGGACTTTAAAACTCGATTCGTTGCTGAAGATCACCTGAAATAGAAAGACGGATGATCATGCAAGCGAAAAAATAATTAAAGATACAAAAATGTATTGATTTGCATTGGCATAGGCCTATACAACGATGAAAAAGAATGTTTTTATGATTCATGACATTCAAGCTAAAAAGGACACAGCCATCATGTGGATTAAATGTCTAAATTATAAAATTGAAGCACTACATAACATGTGGAAATGTTGGAAAGCATCACAATATCATTCCAAATCAAAAATCCCGAAAGTTCGCTGCCTAGGCCTACTCAGTAGAAAGTTGGGCTGAGTCTGAGTTGTTATGATTACTCATTTACTGAGCTTTGTAAGCTGCTAGCTTGTTACTGATAGACAACATATTTGATTCAACTCACGTTTCTCCACTGCTCTGCCGTCCAATGGCGATATTTCTGAGCCCACTTCATCCGACATTGCTTGTGCCTTGCCGTTAGCAGTGGCTTCACGATGGGCTTCACTGCTCTTCGACCACCTTCATTCAACCTTCTACAAACAGCATGCACAGATACTGGTAGACAATTTTCCCTCAATATGTCAAGCGCTGTCATCCGAGGATTCTTAAGGCTTGTTCTGAGGATCATTCGGTCATCTTTCTTGCTTAGGGCACGTTTTCTCCCACATTTGGCAGCTCGGTCATTCCCTGCTTCTCCAGTATTTCGGTATCGCTTTACAATGCTGTTAACGACTGACAAGGAAATATCAAGTTATCAGGCTTCGCGTTGTGACATGCCTGCGTCTTCAACAAGCGTGATGACTTTGACGCGTCTGTCATGTGAGGTGTCCATGGTTGAAGGAAAACTGATGAAATGAATAGCTAGAGCACGCATGCGCATGCATGTGTGAGTCATCATAAAACTTGAATATTTTGGCATAGATATTGAGGAGGGGATCATCTTGTCCTACGAGAGTCGAGGAATCACGCACTAGGCACATGAGACTTCCTAACAACAAATTATTGAACTATGGTAGTATAAAGCATTTGAAAAAACTGAACAGCACACAGAACATGGGGTGTTCTGATTAATTTGCTCCCTACTGTAGATGAAGGCAGGAGGAGAGGGCGGCTGTAAGACACATTGTCGACTTTGATGATGATGGGAGCGATCATTTCCTCAGCGATACAAGCAGCAGTGAGGAGGAAGGGGAAGTACAGGAGGTGAGAGCCGTTTTCATGAGTGGTAAACAGGAATCTGAACATGTATATGAGCGCGCATCTGAACATGTAGAGGAGCCACTTAACACTTCTACGCCAAAGAAAGGCGGTATACGCGAACAAACAAGAGCTCTAGATAGAGATGAGTTGAAGGCGAAGGCATCACAGCAAGCCCATTACATGCTGCTCAAAGATCGCTATGAGGCCATGAATAGACAAAATAAAGAGATGGTGCAGGACATAACCAAACTAGAAATTAAAGTGGGAACGGTGAAAGTCTTACAGGAGGAAGTATTACAGCTGCAGAAGAGAGAGGAAACATTAATGAAAGAGAGGCGGGAATGGAAGGAGAAGGAGATGGCTTATGAGGAGGTAGTATCCGAGTTGAATTATCAGGGGCAGGAGGTTACCAGACTTGGTGTGATAGAGAGGAACTGTCAAGGGATGAGAGAAGAAAATCATGAGCTAAAGAGGAGACTTAGCCAGGCTGAAGACATCAACAAGGAAATGAAGAGAAGACACGTACAGGTACACCTGCCAATCTACAGAAACCAAGTATGTAACGTGCCTACTGTTACAGATGATTTAAACACCACGCAGGAGTGCTACAAGGGAGGTGGGATCACCTGCATTCATATCAGTATGGAGGTAGACGGTCGACAGTGTGATTTTTCAGTGAGAAAAGTGAAGAGGAAAATTCCTAGTAAGTTACTCAAACGTCATTGCCTCTCAATCAACTCTAACACTATTTTTTATTTCTTACAGAGATCTTCGAGCAAAAGTAGAGAGGAGTCGGAGAACGCCACAAACAGCCTTCATGAGGCTAGTGAATGTCCCAAACAGCCTTCATGAGGCTACCCATAATGAGGCCAGAAAGTGTTTTTACTTTCTGACGGTTCCAAGCCCGTTGAACTCAGAGGATGGGTTGAAAATTGATGAAAGGGATGAAAGGATGGCCACTCACACGCCAAACGTATACAGATATCAAATTTCTATCTTCATTAGTTTGCAATCTCTCTTCACAGTGTGATACAAACACTCATCTTCAGCGAGCTAAGAATGAATAATCAAAGTCTCCATTAAACTAGAGTTATGAAGTAACTCATACATGTTACTAGACATGAAGACATCAAATGTTACTCGTGTAAACTGAAATAATAACTGAAGCATCTTAGGTTCTCATAACCTTCTCACACCTGAGTAACAGGAATATACAAGCCTGGGTCATGTACATGAATGCGATACAATTCACAACAGTCATTGCACAGTGATTAGAGTGTTAGAATACATGGTAGGGATTGTGTTCAGACCACTGCAGTAACATTCTGGGAATAATTAAAGTGAAAAGTTGTGTTACATGAAATGAGTGATGCAAGATTAGCCCTAATTGAAATGAATTGGTAGTGTAACAAACAAGCTGTGTGTGTGTGATTCAGCATATGTTTGAAGACAAGCGCTGTTAAAGGGTTTTGAGATGATGTGAATTTTATCACCTCATGTTCATGGATGTAACAGCATGAATGTCTCTACTGGTTGAGTATATAAGATAGAACACATATCATAGTTGTTGTATGTAAATTAGAGGTTCATATTCGATGAAAGCAAAGATTGAGATTGCAAAGTTCAATGAATAGGTAGTGTAATTAACTGTTTGAATCAGTGACATAGTTAAAAGAAACAACAACAACAGCATATCGAGACATAATCATATAGCATCAGGGCGTTTGGTTTATTCATGTAAAAGTTAGATAGAAGCAACTTGTTGATGCAGCATGACACCATGAGTGCGAAAGCAGGAATAACATGCTATGACTGTAGCATCCGTTGAAATTGATTGTATGTCAACTGTACATGAAAAGTTATTTCCAAAAGCTTGACATGGACACATTAAGAGTTAAGTCACTGCAAGCCTTTCATATTGATGAGCATGTAGTCACAAATGATAAAAAACTTACTAATGTCATAAATGTGGGAATCAGTGCATGTTTAGAGTCAGGTACTGCTAGTTGCTTCATGATAGTATTTTATATCGAAGATTTAATGTAATGTATCACATATCAATAGATTTCAGGTGTAATAGAATAAATGTCGTTGCAGGTTTTGAGTGTATAGGATAGAAGGCATGAAATGAATTGGTAGTGTAACAAAAAAGCTGTGTGGGTTTCAATAACATATCATGGTCATACTGTGTCGTTTTCTCGACGTTTCAATAGAGTGGATTGACTTAGTAATAAAGTTACAACCATTTTACTGTTTGTAAAGTTAGAAATAAAGGTGATGATTGTAAAGTTTGAAATCATGTTAGAATCCTTTCAGTGTTGGTAAGATAGGCGAAGTATAAAATAAAGTCAAGACCATGTCACTGTTTGTAAAGTTAGGAATAATATCAGAATCATTTCAGTGTTTGCAAGATAGGTAAAGTATGAAATAGTGTCACAAGCATTTCACTGTTTGTAACGTTAGAAATAAAGTTGATGTTTGTAAAGTTTGAAATCATGTTAGAATCCTTTCAGTGTTTGTAAAGTTAGAGATAATAGGTTTAATAAGTACGTTAGAGAGTTGACTGTACTGAGATCTAAGGATTAGGTCACATTAGAATTCAAGTGATTGAATGTCATCTTAATGAAGATAGAAATGTGTTTGTGGCTGCATGTGGTGCAAGAGTGTCCTCCCATTTCATTCCATTCATCATATATCCTTCCCCTCTGCATTCCATATCCGAAGATATGTGGCGGGCTTGGGACTGCTTTAGCTGCATTAGATGGACGTTCTTATAAGAACTCATGATGCATTCATGAGGAAATGTGGTGAAACAGTGTCATGTATGTGTGCATGATGATTTTATGAACTAAAGAACGCCCATCACTCACTCCATCACTGAAAGAAAACATGAACGAGTTGAGATGACAGCCATTCGTATGCATGTGTAAAACTCTTACTTCATCATCCGATATCACAATGACATCCACACTTTCCATGTCCTCATTTTCCATGTTATCACTTTCGACTATCTCGCACTCGCTGGTTGCCATCTCGGCCTCGCTCCCCACCGTCTCGGCGTCACTTGCCACCGTCTCGGCCTCACTTGCCTCCATCTTAGCCTCTTGTCGCACTCGTCGACTCAAATCTTTCTGTAGAGTGAAGTAAGAATAATACTTCACAAATTCCACAGTGATATCCTCACCACAGATATCACTGTGGAATTCCTCCCCACGGTGTATGATGCGAAAAGGTATCACGCACGCTGTTGGCTTCTCAGACATGATTATGATAGTAAAATGCAAGAGACTCTGCTTAATATGAGAATGATACAGCCCTTCAAATGTCTGGTTCGTGCAATCAAATCGCTCTAAGCTTATGGTTGGTGGACGAAAAGGGAAGACATATTTTCATCAACTGCCATCCTCAAACACTCAACAAACTTAGATGCATTTATCGCGTGAATCTCCCTTCCGACGCGATTGCAATGAGCTGTGTGGGAATCAGCCAGGTGCTACGATACGTTCCTGCATCCTGGGACAGATGCGATAGCTCTCTGTTTCATGTGACAGACGGGCGCCAGAGAGAGAGCGCGTACATCTTTGTGTTCTACTCTATCTGCTGAGGGGCTAGCGTGACTGACGATCGCCCACCGGCTGCGCTGTCATTCATCTTTGTGTTCTATTCTATCTTCTGAGGGGCACTGCGACAGACAGGCGTCAGAGAGCACTTATGACTCTTTGTGTGCACAGGAGGGGCTTTTTCACTGATAGGTTTTATGATAAACATTTTGAATGGCAGCGTGTTGACTATTGCAAGCCATGTTAAATGTCATGTTTACATCGTCTGCATTCGCACAGAAAATGCTGTTTCCTACAAATGAGTTTTCTACACAGACGTATTCATTGTGTGAGTTCAAGGGTCGAGTCGTTGAACTAAGCCTTATGCGTTTCTACAGGTCTTTATATCAGCTTTAAACACGCCTGCAATCTATGAAAGTTTTACTAACATAAAGTTGTTGACACAACGCTTCTTACACCGCAGTTCATGTTTACGACTTTCATTTGAAAGTTAGACTATATGTTCATCTGTCTATGATGAGTGTAAACGTTGTCACAGTTCTCCTTTATTTCCAGTAAACTAGTTGTAACACTGTTGCGTTTCACTTCATCTAGCAGGTTGATTTTTATCTCACACATGTTTTGAGTGTTTCCTATCTCATATGCATTCGACTTACAACGTTGCAGGTTGTTATGTCTATACTTGTATGCTGTCGATGCAGAGTGCAAACATGCTGTCTGTCTTTTTTAACAAAACACACGCATTCAATTTGATAAAGGCAAACAACACATTTAGTAAAGCTGGCACGCTAACGAGTGCGACTGCAGAAACATTTCATAAAACTTTTTTCAACGTTCGCTACGTTTCACAACAACCTGTCAAAGACTTCTTACAAAACATATTTCAACATTAGCATTTAAGCGAACATGTGCTTCACATATTCTACACGAACGGTTAGCAAATGTGATATATAACCCTAAATCCAACAGTAGAGGAGCCTAGCCTTGGATGATGAACTTTAAAACCCATGCGACTCAATGTCATGGAATCACACTCAACGTATGTAACAACATCTGGTTTTATAAAACATTCAATGCTGACTATAAGACTTTGTGTGAAACAATCTACACAGTGCAGTAAAACTTTCTAGTGCTGTGGCGAACACCGCTTTCATATAACATTCTAAACTCTCATTGCAGTAGAAAACTGCTTTTCGTAAACCTGATGAAGCGAATCTAACAGTCATGAAGTTTGAATTTTCTAATAGGGAAACATTTGGCAACGGTCTCCAATAAAACTTTCTAACACTGTGAAAGTAAGTTACAAGACAATCTACACTGTGCAGTAAAATCTTTTCAACAAAAATTTCTAGTGCTGTGAAAGTAAGTTACAAGACAATCTACACTGTGCAATAAAAACATTGTACAACATGATGAAGTTTCTGACTAGGCTTACGAATAAACGTCATGATCAAACTTTCTAACTATACATCAACCTGTGTTGCAGTAAAATTATTTGACTACACTAACTTTGCAAACCATGATACACTTTCTGACTAGACTTACGAATAAAACGTTGATGATCAAACTTTCTAACTATACATCAACGTGTGTTGCAGTAAAAAAAACTTTTACAAACCATGATACACTTTCTAGTGACACTCAGGAATACAACTTCGATGATCAGACTTTACTTTCTCAAACGGGTGTCACAGTAAAATTATTTGACTACACTAACTTTGCAAACCATGATACAGTTTCTGACTAGACTTACGAATAAAACGTTGATGATCAAACTTTCTAGCTATACATCAACCTGTGTTGCAATAAAATCTTTGTACATCGTGATAAAGTTTCTGACGACACTGACAAGAGCTTGTTCACTAGCGAAGAGAGAAGTCTGTGATGTGTTGCGTGTGGCGCATGAATGTCCTCCCGTTTCATCCCTTCATCAATTCGTCTCCGTGATAGAGACAAGAAGAACAGATGGTTCATTCTCCCATGGTTGGCCAACTGTCGGGAGACAAGTGCAATGGAGATTTTATGAGGTAACCTGTGGCAGATAGCTAAATGTCGCCCTGGCGGTCAGAGTACAACGTTGAGACGAAAAGCAACCACTTGCAAACATGACGCAGAGAGGTTTCACAAGGATTACCATTGCCCACGTCCCGCGCAGTACTCATCGCTACGGACTTCACCGCTGTCTCGAAAGAACGCCCACCAACAGGAAGTATCACACCGAAAATCACCGTGACTTGCACCGTCCATGACTTGATCGCCAGACATGAAAACCGGTGGAGTTGTAAGAGGTTGGCAAACTTTGATCAGCTTGATGGCAAGCCGTAGAGAGCTTGATTCACCAGCGTTTTGCAATGGAGATGTTTAGAGGCCACCCATGACAAGATAGCTAAGACTCAACCGATTGGCGTTCAAAGTGCTACGTTGAGAACTGTGTCAAATGCCCAACATGAGACATGAGTTGCCCCAGCGGTTTTGGTCTAAACTATGACACACTCCCTTGCCATACTTATCACTACGGCATCGTCCGCCGTCCCGAAGGAACACCCTGTCAGTGGAATATTACAGCAAAACTCTCCGCGTCTTGCTCGCTTTCAGTGAAAAGCTGCTTATACCATGAGAAGACTGGCTCAGACATCATTAAAAATCATCTAATTGACTTCAGCAGGGTCGAAAACCCCAGAAAACCTCCAAAACTAGTGAATTAAAATTTTTCAACTTTTTAGCACTTTTTGTGAAATTTTATAAGTAGTCTGTCACTTAGAACAGGTCAATAGCAACCGAACCTTTTTTGAATCAAGTCAAACGGACTTGTAGAAGCAAAGTTACAAGCCTTTAAAGTTTTGGAGTCTTTTATGGCCTGGAGACGAAGGCCATCTCCTGGCGAACCTCTAAGTCTGACGCCTTAGCTGACTTCAGCAATGAAATTTTCTAAGTCGGTTTCTTACAGAAACCTGGTTTTTCAGATTTCCAATTGTGTCATCGGAGCTCCAGAGTTCACCTACCCCAACCCAGTCGGGAGGAGAACTGATTTCCACAAGTAGAGACTCCATAAATATAGTTTGTGGCGATCAGCTGATGACGTAATACCCATCATTCAAACACTAAAAACCCGTCTATCTCCGGTTCTAGTGCTCCGATGGAGCTAGAAATTCACCATGTAGAATTTGACACTGAATCCGAATCTGCCCTCCATTTTCCCATCCGATGCTTCGTTTTGGCTCTACAGCCAACAGCCATCGCAAAAATTCTAACTGTCGTTTTTCGGAAAAATGATGAAAAATTATTTCTCTCCGATGACTTCCAAATTTACCATGCCGAAGCAGAATTTGACGCTGATTCCAAATCTGGCCTCTGTTATCCCGTCCGAGGCTTGCTTCACCCGCTAGAGCGATTTTCATAAACATTCTAACTCTGTCGTTTTTTCGTCAATGTCCCAAAATTTCAATAACATCTCACCTATAAACGAAGGCAGATACGAACAAGGCCATGTTTTCCACTGAATTTGTCTCACTCCCAGCTTTCAAACGAGCTATTGCACGACTTTCTACGATGTCTACAACCAATGTTGGAAGATCGCTGCCGGGGGGGGGGGTCAGAACTTTTTCTCTCCGATGTCGCTAGAAACATCCGTCCTAACCCAAAATTGGCCACAAATTCCGAATTTGCACTCCGTTTTCCCATCCGAGACCTCCTTCTCTCCGAAAAACGACTTTTCTCATCCCAAAACCTCCAACACCTGACTTTTTCCAACTCTGACGGTTTCCTGCCATTTTCCTCGCTAAACCCAAGAAAATTAGTCCAAACTGAGCTTTCCACTGCATTTTTCTCATTCTCAGCTTTCAAATGAGCTATTGCACGACTTTCTACGATCTCTCACACCAAAGTTGGAAGTTTGGCAGGAGGGGAGGGGGGACGTCCTCAAAACTTTTTCTCTCCAATGTCGCTAGAAACATCCTTCCTAACCCAAAATTGACCAAAAATTCCGCATCTGGCCTCCGTTTTCTCATCCGAGACCTCCTTCTACCCAAAAAACGACTTTTCTCATCCCGAAACCTCCAAAACGTGACTTTTCCAACTCTGACGGTTTCCTGCCATTTTGCTCCCTAAACCCAAGAAAATTAGTCCAAACTGAGCTTTCCACTGCATTTTTCTCATTCTCAGCTTTCAAATGAGCTATTGCACGACTTTCTACGATCTCTCACACCAAAGTTGGAAGTTTGGCAGGAGGGGAGGGGGGACGTCCTCAAAACTTTTTCTCTCCAATGTCGCTGGAAACATCCTTCCTAACCCAAAATTGACCAAAAATTCCGCATCTGGCCTCCGTTTTCTCATCCGAGACCTCCTTCTGCCCGAAAAACGACTTTTCTCATCCCGAAACCTCCAATACCTGCCTTTTTCCAACTCTGACGGTTTCAGAGATTCCAACCCTTGCCTCACAGTTCCTCCTTCCTTCCCTCCAGAGGGGGACCCGTTTCCTCCTCACGGACCCATTCCTCCCCATACATCCTTGGCCACTTCCTGCCAGAGGGGGGGGGGGCTGAGTCAGCATGATGACTGAGCATTTCACATTTTGGAATTGAATTTGGAATGGGGCTACTACTCATAATAGATGCATAATAGTAAGACATCATGACTTAAGCATAAATATTGAAAATTTCATATTCATTGTATGAAGATAATTGCCGGATGACAATTAATTAGTAAACCTTATTAACGTAACGATAGAGATAAACGATTGTTAAATAAACTTGGAAGGTTTCTAGATAGCATTTTATAATTTGTTGCTTGGTTGGATATGAATATTTTTCATCGATTTCATCATAAATAGTATTTTTATCATTTATTATTTAAAGCAGCTGCATTATTTAAGTTGTTAAATACAGTCGTTTTATATTACCGTCCTATATTGTGGCGATCAGCTGATGACGTAATATCCATCATCCAAAAACTTTAAACACGCCTATCTCCGGTTCTAGTGCTCCGATTGACTTCAAAGTTTGACAGTCACGTTTTCTCGCTCTCACCTTTCATTTAAGCCATCCCTCGACTCTCTAAGATGACAAGAAGCCGAGTTGAAAAAACTCTGTCGACAGTTTTTTCAAAAGTTCCAAAATCTTGGAAAATGTGTAGACAATAATTTTCAACATGCTCTCATTTGGAAACAAAACCTTCCACGCATCTGAAAAGATAGGATCCTGGAGAACAAAGTTCGGTCTTGCCCCTAAAAAAACCCGAGCTATTCATTCACTTCCAATTCTCCGCTATTCATCGACTTTTTCTCTCCGATTTACTTGAAACTCACCCTCTACTTGCAGAATGGCACGCTGGTTTCAACTCTGGTCTCTGTTTTCCTATCCGAGACTTCGTTCACCCATTAGAGCCATTTTCGTAAAAATTCTAACTCTGTCGTTTTTTGCCAATTTCCAAAATTTTCAATGGCGTCTCACATCTAACCGAAGGAAGATATCAGCAAGCCGTTTCTTCCACTGAATTTGTCCTACTCTTAGCTTTCAAATGAGCTATTGCACGACTTTCTGCGATCTCTACAACCAAAGTTGGAAGTCTCGTTCCAGAGGGGGAGCTCAGAATTTTTTCTCTCCAATTTCGCTGGAAACAACCTTCCTAACCCAAAATTTCACGTAGACTCCGAATTTGCCCTCCGTTTTCCCATCCGAGCACTCCTTCATGCAGAAAAACGACTTTTCTCATCCCAAAACCACCAAAACCCGCCTTTTCTAATTCTGGCGTTTTCCTGCCATTTTCCTCTCTAAACCCAGGAAGATAGGTCCAAACTGAGCTTTCCACTGCATTTTTCTCACCCTTAGCTTTCAAATGAGCTATCACACGACCTTCTCCGATCTCTAGAACCAAAGTTGGAAGTCTCGTCCAGAGAGGGGTTTTTCTCTCCGATTGTGCTGGAAACAAGTCCATAGACCCAAAGTTTCACGTAGACTCCGAATCTGCCCTCCGTTTTCCCATCCGAGGCCTCCTTCATGTCGAATTCCAGCCTTTCTCATCCCAAAACCACCAAACCCCGCCTTTTTCTAACTTTGCCGTTTTCAGAGATTCCTACCCTTGCCTCACAGGAAATCTCCTCCTTCCATCCTTCCCAACCCAACATTTCACGTAGACTCCGAATCTAAACTCCAATTTCCCATCCGAACCCGCCTTCTGCCAGAAAAGCGACCTTTCTCATCCCAAAACCACCAAAACCCTTCTTTTCTTACTCTATCCTTCCCGCATTCCTACCCTTGCCTCACAGTTCCTCCTTCCTTCCTTCCTTCCAGAGGGGGGGGTACGGAAACACTTTCCTCTTCACGGACCGATTCCTCCCAACACATCCTTGGCCACCTCACTCACCTCCTTCCTTTCCAGAGGGGGGGGGGTAGGGAAACACTTTCCTCTTCACGGACCGATTCCTCCCAACACATCCTTGGCCACCTCACTCACCTCCTTCCTTTCCAGAGGGGGGTAGGGAAACACTTTCCTCTTCACGGACCGATTCCTCCCAACACATCCTTGGCCACCTCACTCACCTCCTTCCTTTCCAGAGGGGGGGGGGGTAGGGAAACACTTTC
Organism: Prostheceraeus crozeri; assembly: GCA_907163375.1. Lineage (NCBI taxonomy): Eukaryota > Metazoa > Platyhelminthes > Polycladida > Euryleptidae > Prostheceraeus > Prostheceraeus crozeri. The sequence continues at coordinate 89,549 of CAJQUW010009922.1, forward strand.
CTCTTCACGGACCGATTCCTCCCAACACATCCTTGGCCACCTCACTCACCTCCTTCCTTTCCAGAGGGGGGGCTGAGTAAGCATGATGACTCATCGCTGCACCGCACCGGCTTTGATTTTGGGACGGGATTACTATTTATACTTGTTAAAAGTCAAGCTACTTTTTAACTTAGCGATGACTGAACATAACAAATTTCTTCTAAATTTGTTACAAAAGAATATTTGCCTTCTATTTGAAACTCTCATGACATGATAACAGGAGTAGGAGATGGGTTTTCTCTTCATGCCTTCTTTGTTTGAAAAATGGATCGGTTGGTAGATCATTCTTCCGAGTCTCCTTTATTTCAATGATGCTGATTGTAGATGTGATTTTGATTGGACTCAATTGTATGAGTAATATAACCAATATTAAGAGTTTTTTGGTAGACTACTAGAATCTAATAAATTGGTCAACATTTAAAGTTTATCAGCTCTAAGAAAGTTTAGACTAGCATCACAATGCTTTTGCATGGAACATTCAGTACATTTTATTATTTAGTGCAGCTTGCTATATATTAAAGTTAATTTGAGGTAAATCAGCTCTTTCAGTTCATCGAAAACGTCGATTTCTGTTGATTAAAAAATAGTTGGCTGGTTATTGGGCCGCCTTCCACCGATTAATACTAGAAGGACCGACCGGTCATTTTTGACCGCTGCTAAACTACGAATTGCTACAGCTTCTATGAAATTCGATATTACGACTAAGTTTTTGTCTTGACTTTACTTGAATATGTAGTGGCTTTATATTAGTCGCATCAAAATTTGATTGGACCTATTACGTGTACTTTCTTTGTTTTATGTGTGTCTACCTACAAGGACCGGACCGGTCAAAAATGACCGCTTATCAATATCGCTTAGAATTTTTTTTACTATGAATTCAATTTTCAAATAGAAATTCTAATAAGCGTGTAGTCTCAAACCAGATTGCTGCATTGTCAAACGGGAGTGAAATCTAGCGCATGAGTAATGATTTTCACATTGAAAGGTCAACCATGGGCTACGTATAATTTATTATACCGTTGACTTCTATTTTGTTACAGCTGAACCATGGCGATTCATTTCCAAAAATCCCTCATATTCAGAATTCGATGAATATTCGATGTGCAAAACCACGTACTGGATATCATTTCTTTCTTCAAATTTGCTCAAATTCCTTTGGTATACCAACAATCAACATTGATTGATGTCTTCAAACAAGCAACGAAGAACCATGGAGAGGAGATGATGAATAAGGTCATGAAATTCATTAGTTAGTGACTGCGCAGATATCATGACTGCTTCATTAGCAACCGCATGGCTAAAGGTGATCGAAGCAATAAGTGGCCAAATAGTCTCATTGCTAATCAGATACTGACTGAATTGCAAAGAATCGATTGGAATGATTCTAACGGCGACGACGAAGACATGCAAAATAGTGACTAGCATGTGGACTAATCTGACCATGACAGTAAAAGTGATCACGAAACAACTGAACTTCTGTAGCATCACGTTTAAGGACTGAATGGATATTTGTTCTTGTGATTTCGAACATGAACAAGTGCCTGCAGGGAAAGGCTTTCGGCAATGATCGGATCCAGCGTCGTGCGTTTATCAAGAATTATGATTAGCATCCAAAAAGGATTCCTGAAACAATTACATGTTACAACACTGCAAAATGTGGAGTTGTCGTTTTCGACCAGATGTCGAGATATCATTCATGCAGAGCTGGTTGTCGGCGTCTGCCAATGGCGGTTTTTTCAACCTCATTGATATGGCGAGAATAAAATCATCGATTTTATTTCGAATGACAGATATATACATGTACAATTGATCACAGTGACAGCAGATACCCCTTGTATTTCAAGACAATGTGCAGACAGAGACAAAGCAGAAGTGTGCCTACCGCAAACGCATTGCAGTCGATTCAAGAATCGCGAGAATGTTGGCCTTGGCGGAGAAAGTGGCAGTATGACTATTCAAATAAATCCATAACATAATGCGGAATGTGCAAAAAAAGGTGCTGCGGAATGGTAAAAAAAGAGGCAGTTGCTGCATGTTTCATTGCTACTGAGGTGAAGCGGTTTACATTGTTCCATTTTTTAGCCAATTCTTTACAAGTCGATTGGATGTTCAAAAGAAAATTTTCATGTAAACTACCTAATTTCTGTGGTAGTGGACTTTGATGGAATCTTTCAAATCATCAAACTATCATTATTTTTTCAATTTCTTGCAATCACATCGTCATACATAATGATAGCATGTACATGTCATATTATGCAACAATGGCTTAGTTGTGATATTATGTCATCGGACATTATGGGTAATGACTAAAATAATAACTGGCGCAATAATATAAGTGAACATTTATAATTAAATGGATGAAAATAGTTTAATTAACTACTTAAGATATGCCGGTCAATTTTGACTGCTTTGGTCCTTCTAGGTAGTGAAATTTCTTGGTCCTTCTAGTGTTAAATGGTGCCCATAATCTTCATAATTACGTACTACATAATTAGATGTTGTTAATTGGCTAGGCCTTCCCGATAAGGCCCACTCATTTCAAAGTTGGGTTGTTTTTTATTGATACACATACATGTAGACCCCATGATTGTTTTCATTTGGCAGTGGTATCCATATTTTAGCTGCCTTAACCTTATCAGGACTGGGCGGGGAGAACAAAGCGACCACCCCTCAAATTTTCCATGTTCCAATAGACAATGAGGTTTGAAACAGGGTTACTATGTATTTGAGTCTCCTTTTTCGAATGGTACTGCCTATTTTTCATGATTCGAAGACCTTCATGCCAGAAATTAAAATTTAATATTTGTATTTTCACTAATTTTTCATGATTCTATGTATTTCTTTGTCTCGTCAAAAAAATTGTTCACTACAGCTAAGGTCTATGCAAACTTTTACTCAAGTATATCTACATGGTGTTGTAAGTATAATATTTTACGTTAATTTTAGTGGGCCTGCTACATGCATAAATAGCAATTTGAAATTTGAACGCAAATAATGTCCTTTCATGTATTATTGCATTTTTCTAGCTTTGCAAATGTCTCGTTCTAGTGACTTATTCGCTATAATGACAAGGTTATGATACATTCCGAATGCAATCTTTCGAATGGTGATATGTATTTTCATTGTTCTGTGGGTTTCATATCTAAACATTCACAGCAAAACCTCATATTTTCACATTTTACATTTACATGTACCAACATGTATGGTAAATTATCGAACTCTTGTCTACATGTACTGTACATGTATGTTGATCACAGTTATGAAAAAGTGCCATATTTTGCGATATAGGCCGATGAAACACATTGAAAGATATCTGTTGAAGTAATATAGGACGGTAATATAAAACGACTGTATTTAACAACTTAAATAATACAGCTGCTTTAAATAATAAATGATAAAAATACTATTTATGATGAAATCGATGAAAAATATTCATATCCAACCAAGCAACAAATTATAAAATGCTATCTAGAAACCTTCCAAGTTTATTTAACAATCGTTTATCTCTATCGTTACGTTAATAAGGTTTGCTAATTAATTGTCATCCGGCAATTATCTTCATACAATGAATATGAAATTTTCAATATTTATGCTTAAGTCATGATGTCTTACTATTATGCATACATTATGAGTAGTAGCCCCATTCCAAATTCAATTCCAAAATGTGAAATGCTCAGTCATCATGCTGACTCAGCCCCCCCCCTCTGGCAGGAAGTGGCCAAGGATGTATGGGGAGGAATGGATCCGTGAGGAGGAAACGGGTCCCCCCTCTGGAAGGAAGGAAGGAGGAACTGTGAGGCAAGGGTTGGAATCTCTGAAACCGTCAGAGTTGGAAAAGTCAGGTTTTGGAGGTTTCGGGATGAGAAAAGTCGTTTTTCGGGCAGAAGGTCTCGGATGAGAAAACGGAGGCCAGTTGCGGAATTTTTGGTCAATTTTGGGTTAGGAAGGATGTTTCCAGCGACATTGGAGAGAAAAAGTTTTGAGGACGTCCCCCCTCCCCTCCTGCCAAACTTCCAACTTTGGTGTGAGAGATCGTAGAAAGTCGTGCAATAGCTCATTTGAAAGCTGAGAATGAGAAAAATGCAGTGGAAAGCTCAGTTTGGACTAATTTTCTTGGGTTTAGGGAGGAAAATGGCAGGAAACCGTCAGAGTTGGAAAAGTCAGGTGTTGGAGGTTTTGGGATGAGAAAAGTCGTTTTTCGGGCAGAAGGAGGTCTCGGATGAGAAAACGGAGGCCAGATGCGGAATTTTTGGTCAATTTTGGGTTAGGAAGGATGTTTCTAGCGACATTGGAGAGAAAAAGTTTTGAGGACGTCCCCCCTCCCCTCCTGCCAAACTTCCAACTTTGGTGTGAGAGATCGTAGAAAGTCGTGCAATAGCTCATTTGAAAGCAGAGAATGAGAAAAATGCAGTGGAAAGCTCAGTTTGGACTAATTTTCTTGGGTTTAGGGAGGAAAATGGCAGGAAACCGTCAGAGTTGGAAAAGTCAGGTTTTGGAGGTTTCGGGATGAGAAAAGTCGTTTTTCGGGCAGAAGGAGGTCTCGGATGAGAAAACGGAGGCCAGATGCGGAATTTTTGGTCAATTTTGGGTTAGGAAGGATGTTTCTAGCGACATTGGAGAGAAAAAGTTTTGAGGACGTCCCCCCTCCCCTCCTGCCAAACTTCCAACTTTGGTGTGAGAGATCGTAGAAAGTCGTGCAATAGCTCATTTGAAAGCTGAGAATGAGAAAAATGCAGTGGAAAGCTCAGTTTGGACTAATTTTCTTGGGTTTAGCGAGGAAAATGGCAGGAAACCGTCAGAGTTGGAAAAAGTCAGGTGTTGGAGGTTTTGGGATGAGAAAAGTCGTTTTTCGGAGAGAAGGAGGTCTCGGATGGGAAAACGGAGTGCAAATTCGGAATTTGTGGCCAATTTTGGGTTAGGACGGATGTTTCTAGCGACATCGGAGAGAAAAAGTTCTGACCCCCCCCCCCCCCCCGGCAGCGATCTTCCAACATTGGTTGTAGACATCGTAGAAAGTCGTGCAATAGCTCGTTTGAAAGCTGGGAGTGAGACAAATTCAGTGGAAAACATGGCCTTGTTCGTATCTGCCTTCGTTTATAGGTGAGATGTTATTGAAATTTTGGGACATTGACGAAAAAACGACAGAGTTAGAATGTTTATGAAAATCGCTCTAGCGGGTGAAGCAAGCCTCGGACGGGATAACAGAGGCCAGATTTGGAATCAGCGTCAAATTCTGCTTCGGCATGGTAAATTTGGAAGTCATCGGAGAGAAAAAATTTTTCATCATTTTTCCGAAAAGCGACAGTTAGAATTTTTGCGATGGCTGTTGGCTGTAGAGCCAAAACGAAGCATCGGATGGGAAAATGGAGGGCAGATTCGGATTCAGTGTCAAATTCTACATGGTGAATTTCTAGCTCCATCGGAGCACTAGAACCGGAGATAGACGGATTTTTAGTGTTTGAATGATGGGTATTACGTCATCAGCTGATCGCCACAAACTATATTAGTGGAGTTTCTACTTGTGGAAATCAGTTCTCCTCCCGACTGAGTTGGGGTAGTTGAACTCCGGAGCTCTGATGATAGCATCGGACATTCAAAATTTCGGGTTTCCATACGAAACTGACTTAGAAAATTTCAATGCTGATATCAGCTAAGGCGTCTGACTTAGAGGTTCGCCAGGAGATGGCCTTCGTCTCCAGGCCATAAAAGCCTCCAAAACTTTAAAGGCTTGTAACTTTGCTTCTACAAGTCCGTTTGACTTGATTCAAAATAGATTCGATCGCTATTGATGAAACATATATTGACAGACTACTTATAAAATTTCATAAGTAGTGCTAAATGCTGAAAAAATTTAATTCATTATTTTTAGAGGTTTTCTGGGGTTTTCGACCCTGCTAAAGTCAACGAAAGGATTTGTCATGATGTCTGAGCCACATATGAACCAAGCGGCTTTTCACTGAAAGCGAACATGACACGGAGAGTTTTGCTGTAATATTCCACTGACAGGGTGTTCCTTCGGGACGGCGGATGATGCCGTAGTGATAAGTGTGGCAAGGGAGTATGTCATATTTTAGACCGAAACCTCTGGGGCAACTCATGTTGGGCATTTGACACAGTTCTCAACGTAGCACTTTGAACGCCAATCGGTTGAGTCTTAGCTATCTTGTCATGGGTGGCATCTAAACATCTCCATTGAAAAACCCTTGTGAATCACGGCTTGCTATCAAGCTGATCAAAGCAACGACTTGCACGAAGTCATTGACGGTGCAAGTCACGTGATTTTCGGTGTCATACTTCCTGTTGGTGGGCGTTCTTTCGAGGCAGCGGTGATGTCCGTAGCGATGAGAACTTCACGGGACGTTTACAATTGTTATGACTATATGAATCTTTATGGCAAATATGAAGAAGTGGGGAGAAGCCACGAGGCGAAGGTTCAATGATGAATTTCCGGCCCTACCTTCCCGCCCATCTACCTCCGCTCAAGGTGTGACTCCTTTCTCGGGCATCGTCATCGCCCCACATCTGCCGCCTGTTCCGCTCCCTGCACCAGTCCCTGCTCCTCGTCACCACGTCCCTCCAACACCGAAGCCAAGGACCCTTCCACCCTCGGCTCGCGTCCCACTCCTGCCTCCTCCGCGTTCATCGGTGTTGCCGGAGATCAATTCATTAGATGCTAAGTAACCGTGATTGGAAAAGGGAGATAAGACTTCAAACTTGAAATTATAATCATGTTACTAATCTCTTTTCCTTTTGCTCAACAGATCTGGCGGCCTACTTCCTGGACGGTGACGTTCCCTCAGCCCCATCGTCATCCCAGGATCGCCACCACTACCTGCAGCAGCAGCCGAACTCCCTCTCCTCTCCGTTCAGTCGGTGGAGAGATTGCTGAAGGAGCAGGAAATGGAGTTGGAGATAGTGGAAGAGGGGATCGCAATCGAGGAGGAAGGTGTCAGGGAGAAGGACCTATGGCTCGACAGCTCAACTGTACAGACTGTGGGCAGTTCTTCGCGAGGCCATTCTGCCTTCGACGACACCGGCATTCTCGCTGCCCAAAAGTGAAAGGAGATCTGGAGAAGGCGCGCCGACCGATCCCTCAACGACCCAAGTGTGAAGGTTGTGGACGCACGTTCTACAACAGCACCAACTTGCGAGTCCACAACGAGTGGATAGAGAGAAATGCGACATATCTCGTCAGCAACTTAAATAAATTTAATGAAAGAGATAGCGGACTGGCTTTTGATGGGATAGAGAAAGTAGACATTAAAATCAATCTTTTAGAAAATTTAGAAGGGAGTGGTTGTTTCACCCTCCCCAAAGCACTGGCTGACAAAAAGGCTGTCATCAATGTAGATTGTCAGTCCCAGTGTTTCAAGTATGCCGTCCTCTCTATTCTTCACTATAATGATATAGATATGCATCGTGAACGAATCACTCACTATCGTGAATGGGAGGATGAACTTAAGTTTGACGGGTTAGATGTCAACACACTAGGTTTTAAAGGCATCGCCCAATTTGAAAAATTGAATGAAATTAAGATCGTCGTCCATCTCTGGGAAAAAGATCTGAAGGGCGTTAGGTATAACAATCGCCAAAGTAACTTCGACCGGGTTGTCAATCTTCTCCTAGTCTATAGCGACAACCACCCAGAATGGTATTATTGTGGCATTCCTAAAATTTCTAGATTGTATCGCCACCAACAAAGTTATGATGACAAACATTATTACTGTGATCGCTGCACACGGTGTTTCACATCCAAAGCATTTTTTGAACAGCATTACGAGTGGTGCTCTCGGGGTAAGCTTCAAATGGAAGTCATGCCCAAAGATAAATTTTATAGGTATGAGGAATACGGCAATGAGCTCAGTCCCATATGTACCATCTATGCGGACATTGAATGTTACATTGAACAAGAAGACCCAAGTCATGAGCCAGCATCCATTCCCTGTTATGAAGTTTGGCATCATCCATATTATAGGAACCAAAATGAAATGCATGTGTGGCAAGGCGAGGAGTGCGTTGAAAACTTCCTCAACTTTTTAGATAGGAAGGCCCTTTTTCATCAACGGTATGAAACGGAGCTGACTGGGAAACCCATGTGCTTCACAGAAGCCGATGAACTCAAATTTGATAGGACCACGCAATTCAGTTTATGTCTTCTTCCTTAGCCGCGTTGGCTAATAATTTAGAAACACTTCCCCTCACTCAACATTTAAAGAAAGACTATCCCAATATAAGTGACAGTCTCATGCGACGGAAAGGGGTGTTTCCTTATAGTTATTTTAGTTCAATGGATACATTGAAAGAAACATCCCTTCCGTCCATCGATAAATTTAAAAATGATTTGACGGGTGATGACTGTTCGCTGGATGACTATAGGCATGCAGAGCAAGCATGATTAGAATTTAGGTGTCGCACTTTTGGTGACTACATGCTTGCCTACTTAAAATTAGACGTCTATCTGTTGGCTGACGTGTTTGAGACTTTTAGGAAAGTCACATTAGAACAGGACGCCCCGTCCATTTTGTTAGTCTACCGGGTATATCCTATCAGTCAGCCTTCAAGATGACTAAAGTGAGAATACATTTACTGCAAGATGTAGAAATGTACACGTTATTTGAACGTGGTATAAGGGGTGGCTTAACATTTGTTAACAAACATGTTGTCAACAGCACCCAAGCCATAGGATCGACCACGCATTTAATGTACATAGACTAAAATAATTTATTTGGGAGTGCACTATCCAAGCCATTGCCACAGTCTGACTTCCAATCGGTAGAGCCCCATGACATTGAACACTTCTCCAATCCAGCACACATCATGGCACTGGGAGATGAGGCCGACATAGGTTATTTATTTGAAGTCGACCTCATCTATCCAGAAAGTATTAAGAATAGAACAGTTGATTTTCCTCTTGCACCCGAATCTGGCATAGTCAGTCCAGATATCAGTCTCTCCCTTTATGGAAGAACACAATAAGCAATATGAGGCGGAAAATGACTTAAAATATAAACCCACTAGGAGGTTGTTGCTCACCCAATTGAACAAGCAGCATTATATCGTGCACTATTCCATCCTCAAATTCAATCTAGGTATGGGGATGCAACTTGACAAAGTCCATCGCGCTATCCAGTTTAGGCAGAAGCCCTTTCCCCTGTTTCTTGAGAGATGATTATCGTGAAGTCGCTCAGGTAAGTGCTATCTCCCGCGAAGAATCTAACTAGGCCTAAGCTTACGCGTGCAAAATAACAACATAACAGAATGTTAACTACATGAAAGATGCATCAACCCATTTTTGCCCGGTATATGAAATAAAGCATGCCTGGCTCCTAAATTCATATCATGATTTCTCGAAGGGTCCAATAATAAGAAAAACGTTTCATATTGAATTTTCAACCAGTATATTAGAAAATATACAATGTTCCCACAGTGGGAACAGTGGGCACAAAGGGGACTATGTGGGTTACTGACAACGCATTATAAAATGTTGGTTACAGAAATTCACAACGAGTTACAGAATGCCGTGGAAGTCTTTCCAGCATGCATTATGTAGATTCACGTCACATTTGGCGCACTTGCTCCTCGAGTTTCGCTTGCATACAGCACAGAGAGTTATGTGGTGATTCCTGTTGTCACAGCGAATTGTCTCAGGAACACGACTGGCGATCTTCTTCGGATTCCTTCGCGTTTTGTATTGTCGTCTGGTTTTCGCTGCCAAAAGATATGATTGCAATATCTTTCGTCTGAAGCCCAGACCATCCTCTTTATTTCCTGGCTCTTTTCTGTAGAGCTGCCATGAGTTTTGAACTGCAGCATCAATGCCGAAGGCAATCAACTGAAAGCACCACTTTTCTATCTAATTCCAACCCGATAATATGACACGTTTTGATCGAGCCGGTCAACTCCACCCATATTCTCGTTGTATTTCTGGATCAGTGACGGCTGAGGAACACTGATTTTCTTCTTGGCCGAGTTGACCCATCGTGTAGCATTTGTTATGGGTTCTATCCCGTCAACAGTGCTAACCATTGTGAATGTGGTGCTATCTTGCCACTCTGCACAAAGTACGTTGGTGTTTCGGTCCTTCCTGTAATCAATGGAGCCACGTGGTTCCTTTTTCATAGGTTTCAATGGACATTTCTCAATCCTGTTTGCCATTATTGTGCCGGTGTAGCCAACGCCTTTCTCCAGAAGAATTTCGGCAAGTTGCAGGCCACTGAAGTATCGATCTGCGTAGATCTTGTAGGGGAGCGGCGGAAGCTCTGACAGCAGATCAATCACAATACTTGCGCCAATTGGTAATCCATTCAATGGATGTCGCCTCGGGTGATATGGCTCAAACTGTATGAGATATCCCAGCGAAATGCAGAGACACCATATCTTATAGCCGAACTTCACCGGCTTCCCCTTGATGTACTGCTTACATCCGTGTTTTCCGAAGTATGGCACCATACTTTCATCCAGAAAAACTTTCTTGAAGCAAAATCTTGCCACAAGTCAGGAAGCGCTCATTCAGCATTGTGAAGTATGGTCTAAGCTTAGCATATTTGTCATCCTGATCCAAGCATGCATTGTCACAGCAATGAAAATACATGTACTTCTTTATGGTTTCGAAGGTATTTCTTGACATAGCTTCAGCAACAAATGCATTGTACGTTTCACTTGGATTCTGCCAAAACAGCCTCCATCGTGGAATTCTGACATAGCCTGATAACACCGGAATCGCAATGAAAGTGCGGATGTCCTCATAATTTACAAAAAAATCATGATCGCCTTTACTGCGAGCATAATTTATAGTCATGTCAGTACGACATAAGTCCTCATCACCAACTAAGAGAGCGACTAGTTCCGGATCTTTCCATGACAATGGCATCAGCCTCGGCATGAAGTTGGCGTCCGCTCAGATTTTCCAGGTTATGACATCTGATCACATTTTCATCACCGCTGTCTCCCTCCGACTCCTCGCCATCAGATGTTGGAAGTATGGCTACCGATACAGCGTGAATGTCATCGTCATGTTCCACGAATGACACAATTTCGTCAACGGTGTACCTGAAAACAAGACGGACGATGACATTATTAGTCTGACATGTAGTCTGCGGACTGTAGTCATAATCCGCATACACTACATATCGCAATTCGGTAAAACTCGCGGCTACGCCGCTAGTTCAACCTCACGCGATTACGTATTTCATCACTGCATGAAATGTTCCAACCATCGTATATCATTCTGTAGTCTTATTATCGAAATTCGATATCTCAGAAGTACTAAAAATGTCAATAAGTAGCACTACAACAGAATAAATACTTCATGCAGCGATCGGTAAGTAAAAATTGCATAGTGCCGGGTGCTATTGGTCTGCCTATGAGTCTGAAACTCCCGGGTTCAAATGCGATTCACGCGTATTTTTTTGACTCCACTTGTTGGTTCTGTCTATTCTTTGTGGTTTTTTGTATAATGAAGATGATTGTTGCACATTCTGTGAGTACTACAGTACCTGTTAACAGAGCTCCCAATCAGATAAGTAATTTGAGAAATGTCAAAAACCATGTGGGTATCCTTGCCCACTGTTCCCGCTGCGGGAACAGAAATATTCAGTTGCATTTTTTGGAAAATGGTATTTCGAAAATACAATTATTACAAATTAGAACGAATACCCATTGCATCCTGATGTAAATTTATCATTTAGTTACTTTCTACGTAAAATAAAGAATGTCACAATACTCACGTTTTTCGACGAACTATCTTGAAAAATACAATGAGTCAAATATTCAAATTTCGCGCCAATCAAATTGATATCTATAATCAACTGTGGAAACAAATACATGCACATTATGATGAAAGTTCCTTACATCGACAATATACAGCGTCAATATTGTTCCCATGATGATTTATAATTGATCTAGACAAGTTTATTTATTTGTTCCCACTTCGGGAACAGTCGGAAAAAATGGGTTAATTATCATTAATACATCACTAATACTTATCATTATCATCATCATTGCAACTATACCGGTATGTACTTTGTAATAATGTGTATCACTAACCACTGACAATAAACATTTGCATTCATTTACATTAGAAGCCATCAAATCACAAAAGAAGCTGCATTGTGTATCGAAATGAATGACAGATAAATATTCGTAGATATAGTAATGCTCGAAAAAAGAAATGTCAAATAAAATACTGATTCGGTTTCAGGTGGAAATCGTTCTTCCCGGTGGATCAATGACATCACCCCTACGGAAGCCTGGGCCGCATCATCATGCCCGTTGGATGTCTTGGATCTTGTATTATGGGAAAATGTTGATGTTTTCAGGCCAAATGAATTACGATAGTGACAAAATTGAAAAGCTCACTCGGGCAATGAAATCCATTTGTCTTTTTTACGTACTGCCATGGCTCAGAGCCAATTCAGCTCCTGAAGCATTGTTCTGTGATCTACAATTGTACTTGGACATGCATGTATATCACTTAAGTGATTCACAAGTTTCGACAGCCGCTCTGACTGTCATGGATCGCCATCGGTGGTACCCTACACCGGAACTGTCAGTGTTCAGACTATTTTGTAACAAAATATCTGACACTGACAAAGAGGAGGCTGCAGGAAAAACTACTTCAGTTTCCGAAATACTTTTCTTCGGAGAAGCCACAGTTTCCACAAGAACCTGTTATTGGCGTGGATAATGAAGTGTCTGACTTCATCAATGGCCGATCATGGCTGTTGTTTCAACTTATGAAAATGGAGGAGAAGGAAACACCTGTGGCGATGATGCCAATTTGTAAGTCCGGGCCAAGTTAGGGGGACAGCTGCAGGTTGTCAACGATCCTGCAGAGCGTTCTGTGAAACTCATGGAAAACTTTGCAAAAACCATCACAAAGGATGAAATACAGAGAGAGTTCTTGTTGCAAATTGTAGAGAAAAACAGGAAGACAAATCCTGTGATGAAGAAATGCGCTTTTTGATTGAATCTGTTGATTTGGTGAAGATTATTGGTACTTGCATCTCTTCTGTGCATAGAGATCAATTTTCGATTCATTCATGCATACATGTACTTTGATCACCCATTGGAATTGTTTTTCGTGAATATTTTGAACACTACTATTAAATTGAGGGCCGTAATAAGTAGAATATAGGGGTTCTTCAATATAAAATAGCTTTAACAGGTGTTGCCAATTCAGTATTTTTTACATAGATATCGAATAAATGAAAAAATGCCAAAAATGCCAAAAATGACGAAAAAATGAAAACTTTGGCCCTGTCGCGCGACCTCTAAACCTAAATATTTTTCAAAAAAAATTGCGTGTCATCATTGTGGACATAAAGGAACACTTTAAGTCCTTCGCTCATAGAGATTTCAAAATTTCGATTTTTTTAATCACCCTATAATTCATGAACGGAAAGATAGTTATGTTTGAGATATACTAAGTCGACATGTTTGCATGAAAGATATCGTCTAAATGAAGCAATGTAAATCATCTTGATTCATGAAATAGAGCTAAACAAGCGTCCTGTTAATGTTACCAGGCTAATAGCAACGACGTAGAGCATAAAATTCACAATAAATCTAATCTAGTTAAATATCAGACTAGCAAAATGAAATTCACGACTGGTATTACTGAAAAAAGTTATTTGACAGTAGAGTGTGAGATACATATTTTTGCCATGTGACTTAAAGCTCTACATACGAAAGCCATACGGATGAGGACGAATTTGCATCTGGTCTCCTATATAAAACATAGCAGCAACTCGCATTTCAGTGTAAAACAGCCAATCACACATAGAATAGTTCGCATCGCTACATGCCAATCACATACGAAAGTAAGTGAGGCTTCGTATGAAAAACATACCAGATCTCTGTAAACATCCGAGAATCTCGTATCAAATGTTAGTTTCAAATTGTATGTGAATTTGCTACATGTTCGTATGTAATTTCCGTATCCAGAGATTTACAGTGTAGTTAGCCCCAAAGTTGCATTGAAATCCATTATTCATTGCATCTCTAAACTCCATGTGTTAGAGGTCCACGGTAGAGGTATCCGAAATACAGTTGCACAGCCAAAAATAATCGCGAAATATAGTAGCAGCATGGGAGGTGCTGACCTCTTTGATCAACACGGCGCTGCGAATCGCATAGCATTCCGCTCGAAAAAGTGGTACTGTCCACTTCCCATATTCCCCATATAAAATGATTACATTTTTCGAAAATTGTGTACTTTTTGCTAATGTCACATGCGGGCGGCATCATATGAGATCATAGTAATATATAAATTTCCCTTTTCTTCCTGTCTAATAATAGCATTGTGCGTGTTTCTTTGTTGGCATAAAACAACTTTAATGGTCAAATATCATTTGTTTTCTGCACTGTTATCATGTAACCGCGTTTGATGGGCCTGGCCGGTGTTCAAAAACCAATCCTGCTATATGCATCATCATGCCTCTATCCCAATATCAAAAATGAAAGTGTGGAGGCCAAATATCTACCGAGCATCATCAAGATTGTGTACGAATTCAAAGTGTGCTTCCTCTATCTTGCGGTTATTTATAAACTTAACTACGCTGTAAATCGCTCAATACAAATCGCATACGAAGGATGCATACCAAGACATTTTTGTATGTATTTGTATGCTTTTCGCATGATTTAATGCCTCTTGTCAATAGAGATCACACCGATGCTGGATGGTACTTACTACTGTTTTGCAAGCAGTGTGATAATGACATTCAAGAGTCAAACTTACAATACTAAATTCGATTTTAATACATGTAAGTCTAAGGCATTTCATAGATGATAAGTATTCAACCATCAGTAATTACGCATTATGCAATTTTGGAATTAAGCATATTATCAATCCGAAATATATACACATTATAATTCATCAACGCAAAAATAGTTGTCTGAGATATATAAGTCAACATGGTTGCACAAAATTGATTGAAATGGTGGTATTCAAGTTAGTTTATTACGTAGAGCTAACTAAGCATCCTGTTATTGCTACTAGACTAGTGGCAAACCAAGACATACCCGTAGAGCACAATATTCGCAATAAATCTAATCTAGTTAAATACCACATTATCAGAAAGGAATATTCACGACTGGTATTGCTGAAAAAAGTTATTTGACAGTAGTATGTAATATATCAGAGTTGGAAGTGTGTCGTGGGTCAATGGTCAGGTGGGTAAAGTGGGTCACAAAATCTCGTGGGTCAAGTGGGTCGTGGGTCACGTTTTTCCGAGAAGTTGGTGGGTCAGGTGGGTCGTGGGTCAGACTTCGTTAACCCACGTTCCAACCAAATTGATCCATGATGGATTTGACAATCTCAAATGCAGTAAACTTTATTTATTCGTATTCTTATCATTCATGAGAAATGGTTGAGTCAGTGACACTGAAAGGATGATGGATGCACACAGTCAAAATATGCAACACTATTGACTTTCACAAGCCTCATACAGTTTTGAAAGGCGGAATTCACACAAATTAAAGGCTCGAAGACAATTGCTGCTGTCCACTGAGAGATGTTGCTGGTGGAGAGAAGTGTTTGAGTACAACTGTGTATGCTCGATTCTCGGTCGCTATGTCTGACGTTACTCAATGATGTGTGACCTTGATTTCAGATATACAGCTACTGAAGAAGTCAGGTATTCAGAGGTTTTATTAATCTTGAAAATTTTCTTGACCTTCGTTTTGTTTGTTTCGTTTGATTTTGTTGGTCTTTCGTAGAAAATATCCTCTGTTAGAGATTAGAATGGTAAATCTCTGGTAAAGATTGATCAGAGCCTAAATATTTTCGAAATATGTAATTGATAAAAATATCTTGACAATATGCATGCTTCTTATCCAAAGTATTTAGCCGTTCAATCTACTTTCGCATCCATACATTTTCCATGCATCTTATTGCTCATTCGATGCATGATAATCTGAAGCCGTTAATTCATACGACGTTCATTGATATAGACTTATCCCTTTCACACAGACTTATTACGGCAGAGTTCTGTGAGGAGATATTTCTTGACACTTCCTATCAATAAAAAGTTTCGCTTTGATATTTGATTTGGTATCAATAAAAATAGAAATATTTACATGATGCCGCTAGTGATTGTTATCACAACGTACTTTTCAATGAATGTCATTCTTATATCAAATATACAACCTTCTACTTAAATCTAACATTACGAAAGTTAATGAAATTTGAATCGATTGCCATCAGAAGCAACAAAATATTAGTTTGACGATTTTTCTGCGATAATTTTCACACATGTAATATATAACACAATAAATGCATGAATAAATGATTTAGGCCTACGGCAATCTTATTTTTTGACTGAATGAAATAAGATTATAAATAAGATATGAAATGTAAAATTTCAAATTTTGTCTCTATGGCCCTCAACTTAACTAATCATCTCTCTACGAGTTAAGTAGGTAGCACTAAAAAGGATAGTCACGAATTATAACAACAAACAGAATCGTTTAAATTGTTTTAGAACCTTTGGCATTTGTGGTGCATGAACTTTGATTATAAGATAATTTTGATGAGGTTGCATGTCTATTTATCATGTGACAAGTGATCTGATACACTTGAATATTCATAACAAATCTTAACAATAATTTTGATACTACGAGGCCTCTACCTAGATAGACCTAGAATCTTGAATGAAAATGAAACTAAAGATGATACCAGAAACGGAAATTGCACTATCATTATTCACCCTTGCAGTATGTGGGTCAGGTGGGTCGTGGGTCACGGTGGGTTGGAAGCAAGATTTAGATGGAAAAAATAACCACCTACATATTATACACCATAAGAAAGCTAAAAGCATCAGGAATTCAAATATTGAAACTAAAAAATCGAATCTCATTCTTGTCCTTTTTGTACAGAGTACAAAATTCAAAATGGCCGCCAAAATAACATAAATCGCTATCAGATCTCAATTGTGATTCAAGTCTTGTCTGACAATCTGTTTGAGAACCCTTTTTTATAGACCACCTATATCATCAAATTCTCAGGAATAGTTGCGTATAGCATCAAAGATTGAATTTCGATTTGTAAGTAGTATATTATTTATAGTATTCTAAGGAAGTGATACAAGAAAGTGATGAAAAAATGAAGCTGTTATCTGAATGCAACCTACATGTAAACTTATTAGAGTATTTCATGATTTTATTACATTATTAATCAACAAAGAACGAGTACATGTGATGAGTATTTGCAAACATTTGTTTTTATACCACAGAATCTGACTGTGTGAGAACAAATTATTGCGGAAGGCTTCAGGAGCTGCTCATAAACGATTCATGCATTAAACAACAAATTCAAGAAGAATGTTATATGTGTAGATGTTTTGAATTGTAATCATCAACAGCTTGCAACAGCTGCGATGGATAACGCGGATTACTTTCGCCGACTTTATATTTGTTCCATGTCAACTTGAAATCGGAATGCACAGCCTCCAATAACTGTTCACTATATCGTCCGAGTCCAACATCAACACTTTCGCAAAAATCTATGATGTGGTACAGGACCGTATGTACTTTTGGAGTGACCGATATCCCAAAAGGACTAAGGTAACTAGTTTTGAAGGAAGTTCTGGGATATGTCGCGTTGTGCTCAGTGTTCTAAATTGTATCCGTAGCAGGAATTTACGACTTTACGATGAAAGTTTCAAGCAGGGTCAACATACTTTCAATCTCTGGAATTGGTATAATGAACGAAGGATAATCCCAAAGTTAGACAGCAACTTTTTGGAAGCATTGCCGGTTGAATGATGTCCCCGTGTATGTATGGTAATCTCTTTACAACATGACAAGTCGTGGCCAATCTCATGGTTTTCCGACCATTCTTTTTCGAGCTCCTTAAAGATCTTATTGAATGGACCGATGAGGAAGGTGCAGTTCCGGTGGGGGGAAAGCAGATCGATTAACTCGATCGGTTGGCTCGCCTTTTATTACTTGGGACTATGAATTACGTTTCCGAAGTTTTATATTGCCCGAGACTTATCCTGTTTGGTGTTATCAAAAACCAGTCCCAGAATGACTCACTCGCAAACTCCCAGAGTCCGGGGGATCCCCTTAAATCTCAAAGAAGATTTATGTGAATCGCATTCAAGTGCATGAGTGCGTGAACCCGTGCGCCATTAGACCCTAGCCAAAATGTTTTGCTAATTTTAGATCAGTCGTGATGACACGGTTTGAAGGACAATGAGGGAAACTGGGTTGGATCCTATCAAATGAATCGGATATGCCAAATCTTCCAGAAGGTTAGTATAGTTTTCTTGTACATTTGGTCCTATTTATTAAGATTATTCCTTTCACACCGTTGTCTCTGTTTCTTGAAAGACCAGAACTAACTGAAAGACATACTTTCAAAAACCCTCCACCTCCATCTATTCCCAGCTTGAATTAACAAAGAAGGCGCTTTATATTGATGGTTTTCAATTATAGTCGGTACCAAGGCATCTACAATCTTTGCAGACATATGAATGGCTCTTTCTACGAATCTTGCCATCATTAAGAAATGTCTCGCAAGAAAGGTCAAAAAAAGAGTCAAGTGAGTGATTCACTTCATCAGTTTTGCTTTAGCGTTTGCTTCGATGCTCCTTTCGAACTTACCCGAAGTAGTTCGAACTACACTCGCTAACTTTAATGTGACATTTGGGCCTCAAATTCAGATGAGTCTGGATTTTGGATAGATCATTTACGGTCTACATCTTGTTAGTGGATATCTTAAAATAGGACGTACTGGGCGACACTTCTACTTTCAATGGATGACCTGTGAAAGTTGACAAAATTACCTCACCTGAAGAAGAGTTTGTGTACCTTTTCTGACAACAGAGATGCAGCAAGTTGTTCTGAGGCCTTACCTTGTGACATTTTCTGTTCAGGTTTTCATAACGTGAAGTTCTCGTAACATTGATGTGGTAGTCCCCTTACTAGTGTCGAGAAACATGCGCCACAGATGTTTGATAGCCGTATTTTTCACAGATGGCACAACCGAGTCAGAATGTCTTCCTATCTTTGATTGACTCCATCCATTTATTCGTAGCAGTCTCACATATAAGACACATGTACACCGAATTAGATCTCGTAACCATCGCGGTGGTAAATCAGAAAGTTATTAGAATAATCAAACAAATGTATTGATCGATTGAAGATTCCTTTTTCAGGTATTCTCTCTCCGACCACCACTCGGCAAGTACTGCACAAAACATTAAGGAAATGGTTTCTCGGTAGCGATTCGGAGAGTTGCACTAATTGAACGCATAGTTTTCGTCTTTCCAAAGCAGAGTAGACACACTTTAAGTCTATTGTCATCATGAGTTTGAAGTTTCGCGAGGCATAGCGAAAGAACCGAATGTATAATGATTTTGAATGATCGATTAATAACCTACACTATAATGCCTTGAAGCATCAACAGAGAAAGCGTGCGAATTCAAAATTTTAAACGCATTCACGACTCAGGTTCACCTGTGCTTTGGATCAGTATAACTGATTAAATGTGTGATTTAGGATATCAAGTCTATTGCATGCGTTCATTGGAGTGTGCGTGCTCTTCTTTTTTCATACTCGATGTGCGTGGACGTGATTAGGTACATACATTATAGTTAATATTTGGAAAATAAGAAGATGAATTTTGACTTGAACCGTTCATATTTTCAGATATCAAAAATCAAAGTGTCGCATTTTATTGAAAAATATACATTTATTAGGTATTGTTGAAGTTACATTCTACTGGACTCCGGATGATTGGAATAATCATAAGCTATGATGTAATATATGCTTACTTACATCCAAGTTGCATTAAGATATATAAATATTCGTCAAAAAATGAAGAAAGTACAATGTACTGCAAAATTATGTTTTAAAAATATACAATTCATCACTTTGTCTTGTATTACTTCCTTGATCACTTCCTTAGATTACTATAAATACAAACTTATAAGTCGAAATTCAATCTTTGAGGGCTAATACAACAGCAAACTATTCCTGAGACATTTGATGATATAGGGTGGTCTATAAAAAAGGGTTCTCAAACAGATTATCAGACAAGAAACCCTTTTTTTTTTGAAATTGAATCACAATTGAGAGATCTGGATATGCGATTATATGTTATTTTGGTGGCCATTTTGAATTTTGTACCCTGTACAAAAAAGGACAATGAGATTCGATTTTTTCTAGGTTTCCAATATTTGAATTCCTG
>CAJQUW010009923.1:0-20865 GCA_907163375.1 Prostheceraeus crozeri
GTACAATTGTACAATGTCATCACATCTGCATGTAAGAAACCGGCTTCGTCTAAATTTCAACGGGTTTCTATATATTTATGCAGATTTGCATGTATGTATAGTGTAATTTCCACAAGTATTTGCTATAATGATGCAAATTGTATGTATCTCTAAGTAAGAATCAATGCTTCCTGTCCAAAAGCAGAGCCTTTTGAGAGCAATTGAAAGCTGTCTTAGTAATCAATAAAATGCTCTCATTTCTAAGATTCTGGTGGTTATTTTCAATTAAGAAAGCACTGGCAGATGACCGTGCGAACAATATGTCTGTGCCAAGCATGACTTCTTGTCAAATCGGAAAAAAGAGTATACTTGAGTCGATAGAATCACAAGATCACAAGATTATTGTATCAAGAATCACAAGATCACAAGATAATTAATTGTATCAAGAATCACAAGATGACTGTGTCACGAGTCACAAGATCACAAAATAATTGTGATAGGAATCATAAGACCACAAGACGATTGTGTCGGTAAAATCAAACATCAACACTTTAACGGAAAGCATCATATTCTACGAAGATTTTTTATTATCCTGCATTATTTCAGGTTCGCTGCCTCCAGGGAAGCTAGGAAGAAATCGGAATTCTGATTTTCTATTTGAATGTCATTCTTCACAAGGGAAAGCAAATCATTGTTTGGTAGTTATAACAACATCACTCTCTTTAACCTGTCGATGGAGTGCTGCGACAGTTTGAGAGTTTATCAATAACCTCCATGAGAACAATGTCAGCCCAGTAGCTTATCGAGTTGATTGATGCACTATGAATTCAATTACTCTTCCAAACCGTGAACGTCACAACTTTGAATTTCCTTCTATTAAAATTTGGTTGGAGTGGGGTTTGAGGACATCACTTCATTGCATCAATAAAGCAAGGAATTCAAATGAAGGAGTTAAAACAGAGCTTTTTAAACCACCATGTCTTCCATTGATAACATTGTGTGGACAAAAGTGCAGAGCAGTGAGGAGTGAAGAATGTGGAATGAAATGCTATTCTTAGACAATTTTTTGATAGTCTGATGATGTGGAAAGATAGTTGAGAATTTAACTGAAGAATTGAGATTATCATCTTAGATTAAAGGATTGGATTAAAGAATATAAAAGAGATTTCCGATTCCACCATGCTGTCATTCATGATTTTGTTATAAAAAGATAAATATCTCTTAAAATGATCATTGCATGGCCTTCTTTGTACTACCTTAACACTATGAACATAAAACCCGCATATTCATGCACTTTTATAAAATACTGATCATAGAACTAATTGTACAGAATTCTTGCACCAAAATTCGGTACTTCTATTCTTCCCCCGCTACATTTTTGTTGTTGACACCCGAGATTGTTGCATCGTCAACGATCTTCTCTTGCTCCTAAGTGCAGTCTCACTGCCTTCGCGAAAGCGTTAAGTGTGTAAAGTTCCTCTGGTTTGTAGAAAATTTGCAGTACTTGCTTCGTCGCTCACTGTAAACAACAATCCCACGAAGGTCATGATCACAGCTGTATCTTGCACTGTATTCCAATTGAGAATCCAAGGTACCAATGCTTCATCCCAGGCTTCAATTCAAGTGAGACTTCTCAGTGGTGTTGTACTAGCATTCAGTGACAGATGAAGTCTATTCTAAATCCAATGTGTGTGACTAAGTTTGATAAAATTTGATGAATTTGGAAAAATTGGAAAATGTGAGGGGAAAGGAGGAAAGGATAGAAGTACACAAAATTCTTTACAGCAAAATCTCTTTTTCAAAGTCAAAGACAGGCTTTCAGCCCTATGAACTCTTCAATTTATTTGGCTTGCATGCACAAAGTAGACACTTCAACTTATTTTGTTCACAAAGTAAAACCGCTAGTTTGAACCTTTTACCAACATATTATCACGGATATCTAGATATCCCTTTAGATATCCCTGCATATTATATTGAGACTAATACATTGCTGACTAGATCATTACAAAAAATAGGAAAAAAGACCACTTGAGATCTGTAGGCCCTGTCATACTGCATTTTGTGGAATGTTTTATAGTTGTCAACTACAATTATGCATTTCATTCTTATTAATACATTTGGATGATGCCCTCTGTTTGGTGGAATGTACACTGTAAATCGCTCAATACCAATCACATACGAAGGATGTATACCAAAATATTTTTTGGTATATTTCTGTATTCTCTTGGTATATATTTGCATGCTTTTCGTATGTTATTTCAAATGTGGTATGCTTTACATACTAAAGCCATACCAGCACAATGTTAAAAGAAAGCATAAATCATGTCCAAAGTATCTTGATTTAAGGCCTTTTGTCAATAAAGATCACACTAATGCTACTACTGTTCTGCAAGTAGTTAGATAATGACATTCAAGATTCATACTTTCAATACTGAATTCGATTTTAATACACGTAAGTCTAAGGCATTTCATGAATAATCAATGAGTATTCAACCATCAACAATTATGCATTATGTAATTTTGAAATAAAGCATATTATCAATCCGAAATAAAAACACATTATGATTCATGAGCGCAAAAATAGTCGTTTGATATATACAAGTCAACATAATTGCACGAAAGATATCGTTTGAATGAACTGATGTTTATCAACTTGGCTCGTAAAGTAGAGCTAACTAAAAGTCCTGTTGAAGTTGCTAGACAAATAGCAACGACGACAAACTCGTGGAGCATAAAATTCACAATAAATCTAATCTAGTTAAATATCACTATATCAAACAATAAATATTCGCGACTGGTATTACTGAAAAAAGTTATTTGACAGTAGTATGTAATACACATTTTTTTGCTATGTGACTTAAAGCTGCACATACCAAATACATACCAGAGGCACACGAATAAGGATGAATTTGCATCGGGTCTCAAATATAAAACATACCAACAACTCGCATTTCAGTGTAAAACAGCCAATCACAGATAGAATAGTTCGTATCGCTACATACCAATCACATACGAAAGTAAGTGAGATTTCGTATGAAAAACATACTAGATCTCTGTAAACATACGAGAATCTCGTATCCGATGTTAGTTTCAAATTGTATGTGATTTTGGTATATGTTTGTATGTAATTTTCGTATCCAGCGATTTACAGTGTAGCATAAAAGACGAAACACAGGTAAAATATACAGCACATATCTTATGCACATACGTGTACATCAGTGAAGTGGTACATTATTTATTGAAGGAACTGAGAAGCAGTGAATTTCCTTTCAAAACATCTATGTAGCATCTATGTTTGTTTCTAGCATATTTACTATTGATTTGAGAATTTTACTGTTGAATTGAGGTAAATCTTCAAGGTAATCTCATATCTCAATTCATTAGTGAATAATCTCAACCAAACTGCATTTTTATCTTTGTTTTGAGATAATCCGCGCCTCAACTTCGGATGAGGTAATAAGCAATTTCAGTATTCAGTTAGTTCATGAAGTGCTTGCAATAAAGCAGTGCTTTGCTGGTTCGCTCTCAACCGATGGTCCTGTGATCATGCGGTGGTCTTGCATGGTCACTCACAAGCTCTGATGCTAACGATTCGAACCTGCTTCCGACTGATGAGGGTCAACCGGCCGAAATACGTCTCACGGGGTTCCTTATAATGATGTTTTAGATGGCTATAATATCATCAAAATGAAAAAATATATCTAAATTGAGAATTGAGATATTTGTATTTCATGATTAAAATACTGCACATGCCTCGATTTATTTCTCTGTATGACATCAGAGCTTTATTCATAACTGCATGCAGTCATAATAGGAGGCCCAAGTCGCGTAAAAAAGGAATTATCATGAAACATTTGAAAATAGGATGACAAAACTGTCAATGCAAATTGGACATGAAAAAGTAAAAGGAAGAAATATGAACTTACTGATTTTGTACAAACTGTCAACTTTTCCGTGAAGCCTTTGATACTTATATATAAAATGTAACGAGCTTCCGTACTGAATGTGGTAATGTCGTGATATGAATACGAGGAGAGGGAGGTCTGCAACGAGAAGACATGAACTGAGATATTCATCATGAAGAGATTCAAAATGTTATCAAATCACTGAACATATGACTTGTGAATCAAATACATCATTTAATAATATGAGGCCTTGGTTATTCATGTTTTTTGTAAGTTTTTGTTGGGAAACCAAGTATACACAAGATGGTAATAATTTTTTTCTTTCTGAAGTTCGGCCTCTTCTTAGACCATCATCAGAAGTAGAGGCATCTGCTTCTACAAGCCGCTGGCTGGTACGCCTCATTGTGTCTGCTGGCATGGTCATAAAATCTCAAACTGGCCTGCAGGTTGCAACATTTAGCCTACGGCATATCAGTCACCGTGGCTGGAATGCGTTTCGAACGTTTTTGATAATAATTAAGGTATCTTGCTGGAATCGCTCTGTGAGTGATATTAAGCTGGTGATATTATGAAGGCCACTTTGCAAACGCTCAGGAAAAATTGGGTCTCAAGTGAATGCAGGAAACCGGTCTCAAAAATTGTGTCGAGATAATTTATGTAGCTTTAGAATGACGCTCCGTCAGATTTCTCAGATGTTTCAGAGAGATGCTGCCGAAAAGGAACCGACCAATGGAAGCTAGACCCGAATTTTGAATTACGCTGATTGCTAGTTTGACCCCAGCCGGTCGCTTACAGTGAGCCGACCGCATGTCCGGTCGGATGCCCTAGGAAGACACCGGCCCCGTCCGGCTGTGAGATCTCAGATCTTCAAGTAGGCCTAATACTCCTGATGGTAGAAATGTTCACATCTTTCTAGAAAAGCAATAATAAATTGTATCAAATTACCTGGAAAATCCAACAAAAAAGTCCTAAGTTCACATACAGACTGTTTATATTGAGCTGAATTCAATTTTTCATTGCATAGGATTTTAATTTAAACATTACATAAGCAAAAATTTGCTTGCTATAACAGTGAGGGAATTTGCATCAATAATGATCAAATATGATTAACTTAATTTGCCTGGATGCAGCATGATTTCGGTTTGCATGTCATTTCGTGATTTTGGACGCGGACTTCTAAAGTCCATCATGTACTTCCAAGGTCATTGCTTTGCTTGTTGAAATTATGAAGTTGCGTTCCGTGAAAAACAATTGAACACAAGACGGTGGAGAACAATTTATGCCATTTCTTCAGAAAGTACTTCATTTGTTATGAGAACCTCACAATATCGAATTGTTGGCAAGTACACAGGCAATTTAGTTCATAACAATGGACGGCGAAATACTCACATTTCATTTGGATAGGAAGTTTTATGTTCTACCCGCTAGCGTGTTTGGAAAAGAACATGTTGTTGTTGATGAAATTATGGAGTGTTGTTGAGTTAGGCATGATGGGCATAAAAGCTAACCGCCATCACAATTTGAGGCAGAGAGCTATATTGGAGGAAAATGAAGTGCACGAGAGAGTTTGCGATTACTTGCTAGTCGAGTTCTGGCGACGATAAACGAATGAATAAAAGATATGTCGAGTGATTCTCGAAAAATAGTTTTCAGGTAGTTTGAATGAAGCAGAACTGATCAGGTAATTACTTGTGGAAGATATTACAACACGACCCTCGGTCGATTTCATCAAACGCATTTCTATCCATTCGTCACGCTCATCCAATTTGTAGAGCAATATTCTTACTTCGATTGGGTTCAATACACTGAAGCTAATGGGAATTGACAAGTTTCTATAAGATGATTAATTTCAAGGTAAGTGATGATGAATTTACAATTTTTATTCAACCCATAGAGTAAGTATATTAGGTAGAGTGGCAACTCCGCATTTATTAAATCCCCAATGTGTATACACTTCCGACTTTATTAAATGAATTTGAGGGGGATACAGTTGGTAATTGTTACCAACTGTGAGACATGCAAATATTTGCAGTTTTGAAGAAATTTACCACGGATTTGAATGAACATGATTGTAATGCTGAAGGAATGATGGCATTTTACAGATTCTCAGTGTCATAACAGACTTGGAGATTTAATGTTTGCTAAATTAGCAATTCGATCTGTTCCTATTATTTTCATGCTCAACCTCAAGACCATTTTCTTAAGCGTTATCACATCACATGCAACCTGCCACTGGCAGAGCAAAATCACATAATCAAAAGCAATGATTCCAATTAACTTTGAAAGATGTTAGTGGGTCCATATCACTATTCAGATTCAAGAATTGAAACATGAATTTAGTGAATCATAAAATCATGCCGGTGAAAATTGAATCAAAAACTTGAAATTTCAACCAAGAAAGCACGAATAAGTTCGTGACTTTTTGATGAGGACTTTCATTATAATACGGATCATGAAATTAATTCCCTTGATAATCAGCCTAATTTTCGCTTAGTTAGGATGCTTATTAGCAGTAATTAATTCCTCTTGATATCCAACTTGTTTCATACTACTTATATAGATAGGGGCGTCATCTCGGTAATACAGAAAATTGCATAATTTTGACTTTTTTAAAACTGCTCAAAAAATGTTTTTAGACCACGGGTACATAATCTCCGCAAAAACCTGAATATTTTCATACAAAAATGTTCACTGTATACATACTTTTTTGAGTCAGCACTCTACCTATATATCCCTACTCTATGATTCAACCGTTCTCACATGATGGTGATGTCACGGTTAAAATAATTCTGCGCTATCAATTGAAGCATGAAATACAGTTAGGAAACGTCATGAGTTATCACAAATTTCAAGATGCATAATTTATTGCATAATAAATAATCAGCTCATACCGATCATTTTTAGGCAAGTGAATCGATGTGCGAAGAATGAATGCCGTGTTATATAACGCAAAATAGAAACACAGAGGTGTAGAGGGTGTTCGCGAGTTTTTGCGAATGGAAATGGAAGTCCGTTGAATGATTCAATCAAAAAATTATCAGATGTGTTCCACATGACAGCCATCACACTATGCAAATCTCACAACGCATGATAAAGGATCTAAAACCACGAAAATTAAAATCTGTGGTGAAGTTGCTCAATAGAAAATGTGGCTGGTCTCCATCTCAATTCATGAAAAATTTCTGATTGTGGTGTCAATAAAGATCATTTTGCATCTGGTCCCATACTACCATCTCGGATTCTTCAGCCAATTCATCCAGGATTTATAAAGGTTAATTGATTACTTAATAATTCCAATTAATTGATTGCTCGCGAATCATCGTGCATTCATTCCCGTTTTACGTCAATTGAGTTCCTTTGAGTGTGAAGGGAACTTCAAACGCAGCTGCGTCTTATTTTGTGTGCCTAAGGTGTGCGGGACGGCCTGAGGTTGAGACCCAGACTGAGTTTGATGAGTTAAGTGTGGGTGGTGACAGTTTCAGCTCAGTTAAGTCCATCTGCTACCTTGATGATATGTTGAGCGCCGCAGGTGGATCTGACCTTGCAGTGACTTCGAGAGAAAGGTGTGGATGGAAGAAGTTCCATGAGTTTGCACCTAGCTCCCACATTGAAAATGAAGGGTCAGGTGTATTCTGCTTGTGTCCGTAGCGCGATGATGTGCGGGAGTGAGGCTGACCGATGGACACATGAGTGAAGACCTAAGAAAGAAGATGAACCTGGAATGTATTTCCCATGTTCTACGAAGAAGAAGACTGCGGTGGTATGGCCACATTCTGAGAAGAGATGAGAATGACTGGACGAAAAAATCTCTCCTGTTGGAGGTCGACGGCAGAAGGCCGAGAGGAAGACCAATGAAAACATGGTCGCAAGTCGTCTTCGAGGATCCTCACGCTCTGGACCTGAATCCAGCAATGGACTGCGATCGCCAGGGGTGGAGGCGAGCCATCAGAAAGCAACGTGGACGAAAAACGCGGAAGCAAGTAAGTTAGTAGAGTTTGTTCGACGGAGTTCATAGCTCACAAATGTCGGTTTCCATTGATTGATTTGAAAAGATCAATTGAATTACAATCCATTTTTGATGTTTCTTGTAAATGAATAACTGTTGTTCCTCTTGTGTAAGCAGTTTGAAGAATTATACTTATCGCACAGCGAACGATAACAAGAGCTCCCGTGCGACAACCAACTAGTGGATTGGTTATCGCACGGCGAGCTTTTTTCGTTGCTTATTGCACTCCTCCAAATCATGGCTGTATGCAATGTGTGAATGCCATTGTGTAGGAATGGAATGAATCGCGGTGTTTACATCATCAACACGAGTTGAAAGTGAAGTCTGTTTGCGGGTGAGAATACAAATGTATGAAGTCAAGTCTTGGTCATGTCACACAAACACAGTAAACAAAACATGGATCGGGCGCTTAAGATTTTGTGGTAATTAATGTGATTTCTTTTAGTTTGCTCTCTATAGTTGGGATAAAGTTGTTTCTGATGTTTCAATTGTAATCAGCACAAGAAGATGTAAAGATTTAGCCACCAAAAGGAAACGTGGGAGACTTTCTCACTCCTCCAAAATTGATCACATAGTGAAGTGGTATAAGTTTATTGCTGTCGCAGAAGCGGTCATCCCTGATGCAGCAATGAAGTACAATACAAAAACATGGAACCGGCATCTGCCTTAATCCTTCAATTTCTTATACTTCAGACAATTAATTTATTCCGCGTGCATGCTCTTATAGTAATTAAAGCGATCAACTCTTGAAGTGTAATACTTCTATGAAAAGTTATAAAAAAATCCCAAAGTTAAAAAGTATTAATGTTATAATAAAATCCTATGTAAATCACCTCCACATTTATAATTAAAACACGCAAATTATGCTATGATTGCCAGATTTTAAATGTTGCTAGGCTATGTTCCAGTCTCCGTGAATAATAAGCTACTATCTCATTCCCCGTGTATAATGAAATATACCAAAAAACGGACGAAATATTGAAAGTATTCTAATTGATGCAAATCGCGAATATCAACCAATGAGTATATGCAAAGAAGCGAAGAGCACATATAATCGAGAAAGCACCACAAAGCAAATTTTTAAACATGAAGTAAGGAAGGATGAAGTTCTGGGAGTGATGAAAACCATAACACATAAAATTACACATAAATAAGTGAGAAGATAGATAACTGACACCAAAGGAAACGTATGGACTTTATCGCTCCTAGAAAATTTATCACATAGTGAAGTGGAAGAAATTATCGATTGTTGTGGAAAGAAAGCGGTCAGCCCCAAATGTAGTGATAAAATGGAGCGAAAACATAGAACATGCACACTTGTGTCAAAATTTCTAACTGCTTGCGTCTCACAATCTTTAAATTTCTTAGACTCCAGACTATTAATCATGAAGTGTAGAGATAATGGAAAAGCAAGAAACTAGACACTTTAAATGAAAATCTAAAAGTATTTGATTCTAAACATCTTCTCAATCAATTCTCGACTGCAGACTCCCAAATAATTATCACAATGTCCGCTGTCACATCATATTAGAGAAATAATTACTCCGGTTTTTCTGTTCCACAGCGGTATGACGCGTGGGCTCCTCATAACACGTTCCATAAAACATTCCTAAAATCACCCTTAGAAATTGCAATTAAATCGAAGTGATTTAAACGAACAATCAATGACGTTTTATGTTTGACCTCATATGGAGATCATCTAAAATAAAAGCAAGGCACTAAGAGACAACTCAGTGAAATTCTGACTACATATTTAACTTCTCATCTTCTCTTGAATCTCCCCGTGTCTCTGTCAACTACACGAGAGAAATGTCCAGTTCGTGTTTCAATGCCAGAGTGGTCTGAAGCGTGCTGCACGTGTGCTACACATGTGCTCACACATGGCTCACACATGGCTCACACAAGAAAAAGGGAAGATTTGTGTGACACCGTGCACAGAAAGCAGTGCCGATAAGTTAGTTATCGCACTGGAAGCCAGTCTCGCGCTACGCGCTCGACTGTTGCTCCCAGTGCAAAACTATTGCATGTTTGCGTGATTCATCATTTCCACTTCTTCAAATAAACAAAAGCGCGTTGAATAAATTTGTCCGTAACGCAATTCGGCCGATAAACGGGACAAACTTTCTATATACACAGCATGATGACTACTTCAGAAAACATAAAATATTCATGCTATTGTAAAACTTGAATCATCATACTGTTTTCTGATTGATGCCATTCGAAAGTAATTCAAACCCTGTGTGCTATCCAGGATACTTGTATTTGTAGAGCCTAGACGAGTAGACGGAAATGAAACATCGCAAGCTGAGCTGATAGACGAAATATTCTTGATTTGGATACATCCAAGCAAGCGTGATGAGCAAAAGTGCATTAATCGCCCTTATTCTGAAAATAGCGGAAAATATTCAGCAGCATACATTTTTCCTCAAATCAGTGGGTTCAGATCAATTGACTGTTTTATTGGCTACTCTTAAAATATCGCATAAATTTTCATCAAATAAGTTAGAAAGCGAGCTTTATGTTGTTCATAATGCAAGATTAAAGCTTCAAAGCGAGGTTTTGAAATTATTCGTATTTTCAACGTCATCTGAGATTTCATCTTCACAGAGAGAATCGATTCACCGTAGTCAATTTTGTTCATTTCCTGATGATGATTGAGACCAGAGATTATCGAAGATTATTGATGTCAAGTAATTGATTGGTCAGTAACTACTATTTCAACATAAGACTTCAATTATAAATCAATTGACTAACTCAAATTCCTTTTACAATCAATTACTTGCTAATAAAGAAATTTCTGTTTGATGCGGTTGTCCGGAATTATTTTTCATTTGAAGCATTTACGTTCATTTGATAATTTGTAAATAAATGAAAGCGCGTATTCAGCCGAATTCATAATCTTTTTTGGTCTGGAGGCCTTTCGACAGTCTTCTCCACAGAACATACCCGGTAGAAAGAATGCAAATGAATTATGACAAATGAGAAATACAATTACATGTGAAAATGGATACCAAACCAGACGCATTCCAGTGCGTTCTCCTAAAGATCATTGCCTGACTCCTACTCCTCTTCCGTCGTCTACCGATTTCTATGCGACTGCGGGTCAGTCTATTACTGTAGGAGAGCAGAAGTCTAGACGTTCTATCCCAAGAAGACATTCCTAATTGGCTCATAAAGGGTGACACTCGCCGCAGTTCCGCTGCCATAGCTTCTCATGTAATTGACTGTAATTGCGATCGTAGATATCTTCGTGACAAGTTTTCCATTGTTAGAAATGACAGGTTATTGCGAATTTCTGAAGCTTTGCATATTCGGCACTTCAAGCCAAATTTGTGCAAGCAACGTGAGCTGCTAATTGGTCTTCATCTACCTTGTTGAAGTCATCTCCATTTTCACATGTAGTTGTGCTTCTCATTTGTCATCACTCATTTGCATTCTTTCTACCGGGTATGTTCTGTTGAGAAGGCCGGCAAAAGGCCTCCAGACCAATAAAGATTATGAACTCGGCTAGATACGCGCTTTCATTTATTTACAAACTATCTTTTATTTATTCATTTTTTCAGAAAAACATGTTCTACGCATCTGCTTTTGTAAATGTTATGAATGAATGAGGACTTACATTCGCTTGCCTGGCCTTCAAAAAGTGGGCGCCTTCTTGATTGATGGCAAGGTATACAGTTTCGGGGAAGGAATTAGAAAACTTTTGCTGCAAAACAAGAGATAAAAAATTATGAAGCACTTACATGTATTTATGGGCAGAGATGCAAAGAAATACAACATTTACTTGATGTACGATTCCCTCAGAATGTAATATTACTCAGATTCATTACTACAGATTTTATGAATAATTTCCTGTCTATTGGTAAATGATGAAGCATGACTCTTCAATACTTTATTTCTTCACTACATAAAATCCTTTCAGTAAAAAGGTAAGAAACAATACAAAATGTCCTATGTGATTAAGGACGCTTGCGTAAAGCAAAATGCACTTCAATGAACAACAGGAAAAGACTGCGTTGTTTTGCATATGGAACGTACACTGATATGGCCGTTCTGATACATCACTGTTCGGTCAACTCAAGGCCACTACTAAGTCTCTCAGCTTGTACAAGCTTTAATGTGGAACAACTTAGAGATCATGTTCTTAGAAAACCAATTAATCAAGAACATGACAGTTCCACATTCGAAATCTACTGAGATGATGAAACTTGAGGCAAAACCGTGAATAGGAGATGCTTTCATCAAATCGCTTCCGAAATTTCCCTCAACTTCTTCAATTTACAAACTAGCTCAACATTTTTATTTAAAATGAAATAGAACAGATACACAGCCACATACATGTATGCGGTGCCCTTCTCAAGGATGTCCGGTAGTCTTGATAAAACTTCTGTCTCAGCAGCATCTAAATCCTATCTTTCTGCTTGAATTGTAGTCGAAAAATCAATAACCTACTGTAATTTTGAAAGTAGGATCACTTATGTCTAGCTCCACGAACTTGTCAGAGGCTGTTGATGCAGGAATATCATCAGCAGCTGCGGTACAGCATTGACAAACATGTACACGTACATGTGCCTACATTGTACATTGTATACATGGCCTATTTCAGTCGCAGACCAATGACTTATTTTTATGATTTAATACTCAGTTAAATAGGGAGAGTTTCAATGAAATCTGTGAAACGAAATGATAATATTTTCGAGAAAAATGTCAAGTTCTTTTTTCAGACATTTACGAATGTCGATTCGCTTACTCCCAGATGTATCAATCTGATTATTCTCAAAAGAATGACAAAGACCTTCGTGTTGAGGAGTGGCTGCGGCTATAATTGATGTAAACCAAATAACCAATCATCAGAATTTGTCATCATGTCCCCGATCGACTTCTGCAAGTTTTTGATGGCCTGATATGCAGTCATCAAATTCTGTTGTGCATTGCAATATTTAACGACAGGGCTGATTAAGATAAATAAAATTCGAATAGATTTCAACTGCTTTGTTTATGTGATCCTTTACAAAATTTGCATTCACAATCACATCCTGCGATCTAAACGCTCCAATGTCTAGCTCAGAGTTCATAGCTAGCTAAATGCACACAACTACACTTAACCGAATGCGGAGAGCATCAGATGAAAAAATGATTGCTTCAATCGGCTAATAATTTTCCCAAGCGCAGCTCGCTTTGTTTCTCTCACCCATACAGCGCTCAAGCTAAGAATCTCTTGGCGATGATATCATCCAATGAAAACTCAGGAATGAGATGTTTGGGTGCGGTGCGTGAGATGGCAGAGAGATCGCAGCAAGCATTCAAAATGCATGTTAATCGAAGAGAAATTACACAAATTTCATAACTCCGAAAGAGGAGTATAACTATAATCACTTGAGACATGATTGGATAATTATTTTCTTGACAACTCTAATTTATCACATGCTGCGATTGCAGCACGTGCAGCAACCTAAATACGCCACTGATCTGTATCTATACATGTGAGAAATATTTCGGAAGTCTGAGTTAGCGTATATTTACATGTGTATTCACATCATTGCTGCCCGCTTTTTTCTACATTGCTACGCAGTCCATTTCAATTACGTACAATAGTGCTAGCATAGATTTTTCGATCAACAATATAGGACATTTTCAGGCGCTTATGCGCCCTCAAATATCCTATATTGTTGCCCTCAAAAATCCATGTTAATGTTATATTGTTGAGAACGCTCCTGTTATTTAGATTTTGTGGCTGCAAGGAGTCATGACTATTATGTAACAAGACCATTTTGACCATTTTTGCGGACCAATTGCTTTCGCGATTCTAGAGAAATCGTGATTGGTCACTATTGTCCGTATCATTATATCCCTATGCAGCACACTCAATCGTGGAAGAGCTTGTGTCGGCAGGTAGGTCCATAACGTGATCTATAGATTTACTGTATAGCCAACCTTTAATCTACACGCATTTCATGAAATTCGTCTAGCCATTGCTACAGCATTAAGTTGAATCAGAATGTGATAATTGAAATAAAAAATTAATATAATTTCCAGTAGAAAGCCAACTCTTAAGTTTTGCAGCAAATAACAAAACAACCACTTTTCATACTTAACTTAGAATGAAATTAGGTGTTAAATTAGGACGTTCCGACAGAAAGGCCTTGGTATTGCATAATTTTACTATAAGTATGAAAAGTTATAATAAGTACTATAAGTTAAGTATGAAAAGTGGTTGTTTTGTTTTATTGCTTGCTGCAAAAATTGAAATGTTTTCAATTAATTGCTATCTGCTGCGATATTGATTGCCGGGAATAATTGCAACTAGCTGATTGCTCTGGCCAATTCATTTGCAAAGAAATTTTGAAAGATTATAGCACTCTTCGAAAATGCACTGGAAAGTGCAGATATTGTGAATATCACAAAAATTCATGGCGTTAGTCCACTTACAGCAACTTCAAAGATACTTGCACCAAAATACTTCCATTGACGACAAGTGTCAAGGAATTGGAGATGCAACAGTCGTGGAGGTTCCGATAACATGGAAGAGGCAACTTTCGCCACTGCGTCAACCTGCATCCGATCTCTCCAGTGTCGAGGTAGAATTCGGAGCACTGCTTCAACATCCCCGTCTTCTGAGGCTGCTCTCAAGGCGCATAATTGAGTGGCTGTGTACAAGTCGAGAGGAAGGCGCCCCTCGAACACATCTAAAACGCACTGATCAGCAAGAAGAGCCACTTCCGTGTCATCAGAAACATTGCAGAAAGGACCAATAAAAAGACGTTTCTGAAAGTGGAAACATAATGCATTAAAAACACCGCAAATCCTTATTGAACAGACAATTGTCACAAGCAATATATGGCAATGAACAGCCAAAAAATCAGACAAAACTGCTTATTTTCGTAGCTTTGTTGCAAAATATAATACTCTCTGTGTACTACTGACTACCAGATCATTAGTAGTAAATAAATGCGATTTGAGAAAATGTATTCATATCAAATAGAAAACATTGTTTTCTGAAGCGCTTCAAGTACTGTAAGTAGTGAAAACTGTGCCCTACTTGCGACGGATAGGTACATGGATAGGTACATGTAAAATTTAGTGTTATCAATAGGTACATGGATAGGTAGATGGATAGGTACATGTATAATTTAGTTATCGATAGGTACATGGATAGGTACATGTATAATTCAGTGTTATGAATAGGAACTTGTATGAGATCTGTTTTACTGGATAGGTACATGTGTTTGGTACACTCAGTTGAGTACACTGTGTTTCGGAACGTCTATGATCGAACTTGTGTGGTTTGGTTCTGAGCACTTGGGTACGTACCGATAGACGTCCGTTGTTTGATTTTGAATGGGTTTGCTCAATTGCGACTATTGTGACAATTATTTTAAATGGCTGTTAGGATTTCCTTTGTTTAAAAAGTATATAAGTCCGAGGTTTGTACCAATTCTTATCGAAAGGTTCTAATCCTCGAACGTTTACAAGTTACAATTATTTTAAATCTACAAGTCATAATGGATCGCAAACAGAAAAGCCGCAGTTGAGCAAACGGTACTGCTGATCCGTACCACTTCGCCAGTGGAACGTGACCAGATACACCTCCCTAACCCCAATCTCCGATGAGGCGATCGACAACACCAAACGACGGGGGCGAGGACGGTGGTGTTCACCCAAGGCCCCTGCATCGCCCGACTAACTCGAGTGATGAAGATAGTGACGTATCAAAATCCGAGAGACGAATGCGTCACATGAATAAGAAGTCCATGCGAACCGCCACGTCTATGGAAGGGTCACGGTCAAAGTCAAGAACGCCCCGAGAAAGTACCACAAAAAGCCGAAACGGGTCTTCATGCGAATGGAGCCGAACGAGCGGAACCTCACAACCGCTCTCCGAATTATTCGGTCATCGACCTTGACTCGGCAAAAAGCCACCGTCGCTGTCCCTGTGCGCCCAAAAGAGACCAAGATCCATGTGCAAGTGGACGTTGTAAAAACTTGTACCCTTTCCTTACCTTGATGATAATTTAGTTGTGTTTTTGTTTCTTAATCCTCTTCATTTAATATTATCATTTATATACTATGAACAAACTTGGTTTTAATCATTTCACAAATCGTTCTTCAATTAAGGTCTGAATGGGAAAGGGGAACAACTATCTACAATTAAGGGATGTTCCAATAACTGAATTGAAACAAAAAATCAAATATGAAGACTTCAACTTGAAATAAAATAGGAAACATAATTAACTTTTAAAGAAACCAGTAATGTTGTTAATTTTTAAAAATGCCTTGTAGCAGTCCAGATGATATCATCACATGTGTCCATACACGACAACATAAGAATGAGAATGAAAAGACCTTTAGAATGATATAAGAGGTATGTTAACCTATTCGATGGGGAAAATGCCTAGTTTGTATGCAACTGTATGGCAAGCAGACAAATTGTAGATTTTTAAAATTTCACTAAGTTTTTTAAGCGCCATTCTTTAAAGACATGTGAGCTCTCCTAGTAATATGTCATAACATGTGTCATACAATAACACCATTAGAATCAAGCATGACAAAGAAGCATTCGAATGATAAATTGTATGTACCCCAATTTGAATGAAAAACATCCTAGTTGTATGCATCTGTATGCAACTTGAAAAAATTCCAAGTTTTTTTTACAAAAATGGACTAAGTTTACAAATTTTTCAAAGTTAAAGTTTTACACAACTAAATATGACCATGAATATACAATTCCTCTACACTTGAGACCCTGACCTTACACCTGAAACCTTGACCTTTGACCTTCATCACACTTCATACACGGGCGGGGGGGGGGGGCCCTCGCCCTTCGAAATTTTTCGATGAATTATAGGGTAATTAAAATTTTTCGTCGTGATTGGCTTCGCCGGCACATCCGAAAATTTTATTTACCCAATGGGTTCATCCGGGTGGCC
Organism: Prostheceraeus crozeri; assembly: GCA_907163375.1. Lineage (NCBI taxonomy): Eukaryota > Metazoa > Platyhelminthes > Polycladida > Euryleptidae > Prostheceraeus > Prostheceraeus crozeri. The sequence goes on from CAJQUW010009923.1 coordinate 16,818, forward strand.
ATAGATACTCTTCTTGCTTCCCTAACCCTAACCCTAACCCTATTCACTAACCTTAAAACCCTAACCCTAAAACCCTAACCTTAACCTTAACCCATACGCTGCCTTAGACCTAAACCTTAAACCTTAACCTTAACCTTAACCTTTACCTTAACCTTAACTTAACCTTTAACGCTTTAACCTTAACCTTAACCTTTAACCTTAACCCTAACCCTAACCCTAACCCTAACCTTTACCTTAACCCTAACCCTAGCAACCCTAACCCTAGTATTTTAATTTGATTATTTGAATTTTGGCGCGAAATTCAAATTTTACGAAAAAAGGTCCTTTAAATTTGAATTATTCACATTTTGGCGCGAAATTTGAATTTTCGAAATTTTAAGCGCTTAATTCAAATTTAGATGTTCTAATATCAAATCACACGTTTTATATCTTCAAATATGAATCAGTTATATGACTATTAATAATAACCATGTATATCAAAATAATTACATCAGTCCCATCAGATTCATATTACTTTGAATTACACTCTCACTGTTTTACATGTTAAAAATGCGTTTCAACACATATGAGGCACTGTCCATTATCTCTAAATTCTAAAAAAAGAAACACGAATTCTAAAAAAACTTAAAACTAAAATTATTTTTTTTTTTTTCTTGTCTATTCTAAAAACTACAATCTCTCTACATAACTACAAACTACATAAAAAAAGGAAAATACTAAATCTTAAAATTCTTAAATAACAAAAACTTACGAAAACAAACTATCTCTCTAAACTTACTACAAGACTATCTAACTAAGATCCTATAAGGTTAAAAATAAACCAGCTGTTCCAATTCTTGTTTGAGTTATCAATTTTGTTTGACCGTACACCAATTCCAGGATGTGATGTCATAAGGTCTTTTGTTCATAGTTAGCTTGAGTCAATTTCATATATAAAGAAGATTGCACACAACGAATTTTCACTCATTTTCAAATTAATTCAGTGTCCATGAGCAGAACGTTGTTCTTCGTTCCTTCCGTTCTCTCCGGTTCTTATTACAAATCTGAGTGAGTTTTCATTGTCATGTTGTTGCTACTCTTATAGGATATTCGGGAGTAGGAACATTAATTAAGTTTTTTTAACCAAATAGCTTTAAATATAGAAGCTTTGGTTTTTGAGGATAGGAACACTTTATGTTATATTATTAACCATAGTTTTTTTTTAATTTTTTCATCCTAAATTAAGTCATTGAGCGAGAGAGACATGAATGTATCAGTGTAAATGTAAGTGTTATTTAAATCAACAAGATTTTCATCAGATTTTGTTTATGAATAAAAGATTACCTAAATAAAGCCTTCATCCATTTTAAATATTATCAGCTCTGTCATCTGCATAACAGATGGTATAAAATAGTCAAGCCTGTTTTAAATTAAACAAATTGAGGATTGGTTTGAAATTTTCGAAATTTTATTCACTTTCCATTTTCATTAAATTAATTTCGAAATTAAATATCTTCAAGACAGCTACTTGTAAATTTATCAACCTTTCCCCCCCCCCCCTTTTCTATGAGCAAAACCGTTTTTCGAATGAAAATTAAACTTTCGACTTTCGGTTTCAATTTCAACTTATCAGATTACAATTCTTTCTAAGATTTATTCAATTATCAAGGTAGTACTTCCATAAAGGAGTTTTGTTGATTGATATATAAATGAGTATTCTCATTTAATAGAGAAGAATAAAAAATTATAATCAAAAATTTTTTTTCTTCTATAGACGGATGGTCCGACAAGAGAGTCTTGCACGACAGCGCCTACTTTTTCACTTCCTGTGAAACATGCCAATTACCCGTTCGACATGCCAATAAGAGCGGTCACAAGAACTGTTAATCTTCAAAAAGTGAATGGCACATATCTTTATTGGCCTAACTTGCAAGTCATAACAAACGGAGCATCTGAAAAGGTAAATACCGAAGCCTCATAAGAGCATTCATTGAAAAGCACACGCCATGTGCTCAGCAAAAATGGGAGGCAAGGGGCCCATCAACCTCACCTCAAAGGTTGAAAAGAGGAAGGTTGGAGTCGATTATTCAACAAGGAGAGGGCCCGATGGAAGTGTCCTTCTCCACAGGTGGAGGAAGCTAACCGCAATAAAGGAAACCCGTCAAGTCCCGAGTCCCAAAGAAAAGCCCCCAAGTCACGACAGTTTACATACGATGACACCTCCAAGTGATATTGAGGTGAGTCTTTCAGCCAATCAATACATAATACCTTCAAAGGATTAGCTTCTTAAAACCGAATAAATATAATTAATTGGTCCATTATGCAATAAAAAACATATATCGTTTAGAATATTTTAGGATAATGATGAGATGCCTCCTCCTACAGAAGACCAAGGATCTTAACTTCAAAAAAAGATCATCACTAAAAATGTTGAGAATACATTTACTCCAATAATTATTCTACCATGTAAAAAGTATTTCAACATTGTCCACAAAAGACATTTCAGAGTGAAGGTTGCCTCAACAGACCTTGTGTCTCAGTTTTGAAGAGGAGAGAAAGCCGGCTGAATGCTTGAGAAATGTAAGTGTTAAAGTTTATTCATTAGCTCTTTAAGTGAAATTGAATATGTTCTTTTCTTCAGCTGTGTTACAGGTGTGAACAGTATACCCCGTTTTTGGCCTACACCGGAAGAAGTGAAGTGTCCTTCCTAGAGTACCCGTAAGTGTCATTGTTTAGTTATTTGTCAATAATATTTCTCAATGCATGAAGTATTTTCCAAGAACATGTATGCTTCTCAATGAGTTGCGAGCATGATTATATACTAATTTTTCTCCTGCATGGATTAGATGTGCCGATCGCTGTTCCCCTCAGGAAGCATCGTGAAGTTTCCTTTCGACGCCATCGACAAGTACATCGGTGAAGACAATGAAGAAAAAGCCCTATTCGATTCGGGAGTCTTCATCAGAGGAAGATGAACACCTCGTCCAGCGTACTTCATCTGATGAGGAAACGTCCGTCAGCGACTTTTCTTCCCCCGACATCTTCTTCCCGAATGAGGATGATGAATCCTGTTACAAATGTACAGTATCAAAGTTCTGGTCACGCTCGCATGAAGTAACAGAATTTTCTATTAAAATATGTTTTTTGTTTGTAATAGATTTGATTTATCTTTTTAGAATGACATCGTTGCCTGAATCTCGTGAGACAGAGGTTTGGAACCGATCAGAAGGTCACAATCCAGCCGGAGGTAGAGAGAAATTCACTTTTGTATCCTCATCAATGGTAAAATCGTAAATAGATGATAAACACAATAGTTTTCTTTCGGATTACAGGACTCCGCGATGTGTGCATCCCAGGAGGAAGTCTCGTTACGTGCGTCCACAATCACGGGCCTTCTCCGAGCTGGAGTGTGCGCCTTCCATTATCTACCGATGATGACACTGGCTCCTTCCCTCTTCGATCCCAGCCGCATGCTCCATCCGTCTCCCGATCCAAGCCGCAGCTCCTTCCTCTCCTCCGATCCCACCGCAGCTCCTTCCTTCTCCGATCCCAGCCAGCAGACTCCTTCCTCTCTCCGATCCCACCGCAGATCCATCCCCTCACGCTGCTGCGCCCGGCACCTCCAGCTGCTCTCCATGTTCGGCAGTATAAGTGGATGCTCGACGCGACAGGAAAAGAGGTACAAAGACGATGAGGTGCAAACTCAGTCGTTCCCAAGAGCGCCTAAAGGAGTTGAGGCCCGCGAGGCTAAGTGAAAGGAGTACAATAGAGGTTTGCTTGATCTCTAAAAATATTACATCAATCAACCTCCTGTTGGCCCTCCCAAGTAACCACCAGCCCCAAGCCATAACAAAGAAACTCTTGGCACAACTCGAATGCTCCCAAAATGGCATCAGAAGATGCGCCATACGGAGATGACGATTTGGTGCTGTGAGTGACAAGCTGCAGTCACCTAAAACTCTACATAGTGGTATTCGTTAATTTGTCCAAACTGTACTTTATACATTAACTTTTATTTTCTTCTTTTTGAAGAAAAAATAATTGTCTTGAAATTTATGTGTTTTGTCTT
>CAJQUW010009924.1:0-14076 GCA_907163375.1 Prostheceraeus crozeri
GTATAATACGATATTTAGTCAAGTCAATACCCATGTACAAAATTCAAATTACAACGCAAATCTAGGATATCTTAGCTGGTGCATTATCGAGGACAGCTCAATTGCTAAAGACACAGATAAAATATCCTAAAATCCCCAGAACCTAGAAAATGACCCAACGCCCAGCCAAACATTTGTGAGAGATCGCAACTAAATTCTAGAAAGCTTTAAAAAATCCCCTCGTTCAATAAACAGAAACAAAAAATATCTGATTCTATATCCGCTCCCGATACAACATCACTTCTATCTGCTTCAAGAGGTATGCAAATTGTCATCCTTTCAATATATCTTAATTTCTACATCCGACATCACATTGACGACAGATTGAAGAACACGAAACGAAATCGCCATCACTTTATAAAACATAATGATAGAACTCATAGAAACTTATAGAGCGGGTATAAAGAAAAAGCAGAAAATAACATAAACAAGAAGCTAAGGAAATCAGACCAAGGGAATTCCACTATCACAAGAAGCTGCAATTAAAAATTAATTGCAAGGGTAAAGACCATGCTATAAAGATTTGTTTATCAGGCTTATACAATCATTTACACAGTGTGCCCTAGACGAAATCTCTCCCCTGAATGGCAGCATGAGCTGCAAGAGATATTGGGAATATCATGTTCAGATATCAGACAAGCATGCCGTCGTTAAAAACGGGAATTTCACACCACAGCAATCTGGATATTGATGGGTTTTTACAACTTTCAACAGATGGAACTAAACCGAGACATGTTTCGGCTTACTACTGGTATTCATCAGTCCTTACAACCAATCTTTCTCTCCGTCATAATATATAGTAAGTTGTTGCTGACGCTTGACTGACATTCAAAAGTGACTGGAAAAAAAGTAACTAGATGGATCGGGTGAACTTGATCGGCCGGTCCACAACTCACCCCCAAAAAAAATTTCACTCTCATCAAAACGTGCAAGCAGCGAACTATGAACAGCTCACGATGATGAATACATGCTCTTGCATAATAGGGGCAATAAATTTCACTGATTAGCAAAACCATTTCATACGAAATTGCAAATCTCTCAATCCTGAAAGATCATTAAATAGGATCAATCCTGTAAAACTTAGTGTAATTAGCAGGTATATATCGCCATCTGTAGACTCACACTATTCCTAGCTCTGCATGGCTTGTGAAGTTTTTACAGCCATGACTGAGAAATAAACTGTCGGCTGGCATGTCAAGCGACAGAATCATGATAGGGACTAACAAGTCCAAATACACTGAGGTTGTCTAGGGGGATATTACATATGGCAATGATAGCATGGCACTAGACGTTTTACGTTAAGTAATACGTATACAATTACGTGGTGAGTGATTCTATCGCTGGTCCTCCTTGTACTTTGATCCGAAAAATTTGCAGGCATGACGTGTAAATAATCAGCTACAAAACTACGAAAAAAAGAAATTCAACCAAAACATCAGTGGTCGATGAACAAGAGTACAGATCTTGATTTCATAAAAAATCGGATTAATCAATCTTGCGTCAAAACTTGCATATCGCTATTCTTCCCGCTCTGCTGGCCTATATACAAGGTTCGATTTTTTACTATAGATGCCAAAGTAAATAACATCACGACACCAAAGTCTCACACAACTCTTCGAGCCAAGAACTCCCTGACGAGCAGTCAATTGCCGGAAATAACAGCAGATCTAGATCCAGACAACACCTAATTTATGCTCTAGCAGTACCCCTCACATCACCACTTCTCAGTGAATACAGTTTCATAACAAAATCCATAGCAAATCACTACTCTGTCCCCTACAAACAGACATCCTATTCACAATTCAAACGTACAGCAAATCTTGCCACTCAAGAGTAACGATAAATTAAAAAAAAAACAAACAACAAGGCTAAATGACTAGTTTATATTATTTACAATACATCCGGTCACTTCAAAATATGATTTACAAAGATCTAAATTATTATATTGCGCTAAAATGTCAACACAAAATATATATAAAAATAGCTTACTAGAAAGTAGACAAACAAAACAGCTCTCTTCCTCTCTCTCATGTGTAATCAATTGGTAACGAGTAAGTCAGTTTGCTTCTCAAAAATCTCTATGTTTTCATAACATCACTTATTAATATCGTTGAAAAGGCGAGACATCCTATTTACACAGTCTGCCCATCCCAGATGACATACAGATGGACCAAGGTTCCTGGTTTTTCCAAATCAAAATACCAGATCTAGCTAATCACAGCGGGATTACGCTATCTAAAATCTACCAGGTGTGTAAGATACATATATATGTTAGTTCCATTAAAGCAAAAACATGCACAGAAATAAAATTTCCTACAAAATATGGCTATACAAATTACTTTGACTATTTTTTAAATGAGTGTCGATCAAAACAGGAACTTGGTCTAGAAGCGAACGAAATCGTCTTGCGATTATTCGAAAACCGCTTCATCCTAGAGACGCTCAAAAAGACCCGACCAATAGCGCGGTATCCTACGTACAATTTAAGATGCAACAGACCTTCAAAAAAGAGTTAATATATTATAATAGAGGAGAAAAGAATTAGACATCTTCTATCAAAAAAAATTAGTCACGTCAATTGACTTGGAAACAATGTACCTCAGAGCACTTGAAAGAAGGACAAGAGTCCACCAGTATAAATGGTCAAAGAAAAGGGCGAGGGACTATAGTCCACTCTCTTTTCACAACTGCAAGACGTGAGCTGCGCAAACACAACAATTGCAACGTTAGCAAAAGTGGCGCGTCAAGGTAACAACTATATTAAAAAAAAACAAAACTAATGCTAATGACTAGTTAAGTGTTTCAATAAGGTACAAGAAATACAATGATTCTAAAAGAACAAATTTCTTCCTTATATCCTACAAAAATGTCAAACAAAATTTCTAAAAACTATGACTTACTAAAACTAGGACAAACAACGCTTCTTCCTCCGTCCTCATGTGTAATCAATTGGGGCGAGTAAGGTCGGTCTGTTTCAAAATATATGTTTATCACTTAATATAATTGAAAACTATTGCAAATACGCTATACGAAACAGTCTGCCCATACTCAGAGATGATAAGAGATCGAAAGTGACAGGTCAGGGGGGGGGGGGGGGTGTTTCCAATCAAAATACCAGATCTAGCTAACACAGCGGGATTACGCTATCTAAAATCTACCAGGTGTGTAAGAGAATTTGAAAGTATGGCCTATTCAGTGACATTTCAAATCTTCAAACACACATCGAGCCAAAACTCCTGCGCATCTTTGCGGAAAACGCAATATAGCCAAACTTAAGCTCTACAGTAAAATTCTTATCATTTTGAGAACCGGAAGATAATGCTGATTAAAATGAGCCCCATTTCATGCATAAAATTGTACAGCAATTAGTCATAATATATAGGTATTAACTTCGATGTTCATATGACTTGTGATGATTATTAATTAGTTTCACTGTCACTGCATTGATCTCCGACACCCATGCTTGAATTTGTTAACAAACACTGAACACGCGCTTGAACTTTACTATTTTCACTGAAAATGAGCGTCAAGTTGCCAGATTTCTATGATTCGAATGTCGGGCTTTGAGAGAGGCCGGTGAATGCAACTGTGTGGGAACCTGTACGTCAATCACCTTCGTGCCAGATGACTGGCGTCAAAGTTGACGCCGGCCTTTCTCTATATGAGAAACTCAAGTTGCTACCAATAGCATAGATATCTGATCTCTATGGTTGCTACTGCATGGACGTCTCTATAATTGCGGCTCTGGACATGAAGGCTATAGACGAGCGTGTACAACATGAGGGTCAACGTGCTCGAGTGAAACTTCGACTTCCCTAAAGCTGTTGGTATTATTTTAACATTCACGAGCCTCTCAATATTGAAAACAGCGCAATTTTGATGTTATAACAAGTTTTAAGAAGTAAAGCTATCATCATTAACATGTAAATGATAGAACTAGCTGTCAGCGTACGAGTCAAAATATTCTCACCTCAATATTTTGATGTCTTTGCATTCCCGATTTTATGAAAGCGACGATGCAGTTTAAATTGCAAGACAGAAAAACTCACGTAATCAGAAAAATTGTATTGATGATGGACAATTTTCACTATGCGTAAAAAATTAACTGAATAAACTTGCATGTATACAATGCATGTACGGACCGTAAATGTACATATGAATATTAATGGTCTCAAGTACTTTTATGTGAAGTGAGTTTCGTCACTTAGCGTGTAAGTTTTTCATTATCTATACAGACACTTTCATTTACAAAATTTTTGTACACACAATTAAAAAATGATCCAGTTATGTATTTCACAAATGGATGTCCATTTTCACACTCAAGTGGACAAACATGATTTATTGCAAAAGTTTCAAAAAGGGAAATAAATGAGAGTTTTTGATTCAAAGTTGAAAGAAATTGTTGATGATAGATTGTCATTTGAAAATAAATGAAATGCCAGTTTCCAACAAAGAATGCATACATCGTAGCAAAACTCTGATGGGTGAAGTAGACCTCCTCTATTTATCTTATCCATTAAGCTACTTTCGGTCTCCAAGTTCAACTCTCCTTTCATCATATTGCGACAGGATACACACTTAGTACGATTGAGAACCGATCTAGAAATATAACCAGCAACAAAATAAATGGCATTTTTTTCATCATCGAGTGGCAGTACGATGTCATCAGGAGAAGGAATGGAATCACGTAGGCCAGAGATAGCAAATCTTCTTCCACCATTTCAGTTTGTTGATCACTTTTTAGGTCTTCAATTGCAAAAATGCTATTGTATTTCATTAATGAGTAGCACTTTAATTTTCCGTTCATTTTCTAGAAGCTGTCGAATGGAGATATAATAATTGGCTCCAGATAGCTGGCGTATCCAGCCACAAAAACGCTCTTCAAGGTTATCAGATGATATGTGCCCCAATAATACGTATTTGAATTCGCAATGCGACAGAAGATATCGACTCAATCCACATATGGATTCTAATGACTGAATAAGCGCTGCAAATGTTTCCATTGAAAGAGAATACCGTATCTGCCTTCAGAACTGTCTCGCCAGTTCTTCAAGAATGACTGCATGTCCTCTAAGAAATGGAGTTTCCAATCATTAGAAGACGTAATTGGGTCTCTGAATTTGTCACGTTTTGCTTTGCCGATAGTCGGTGACCTTACATTCAAAATTTTCCACATTGATAGAATTTTATCTATGAATTCTGCTGTTGCTCATAATCGTTGTCTTCAGTCGCATAATGTTTCAATGCTTGGCACGATTTCTCATTAAATATTGCTGTCGCAAATTTTGTCGATGTCTTTTGTATGGATGATGGAGAAAATATATTCATATTTAGTTGTGGTGCTAATTTTATGGGTCTACCTAATTCGTATGTACAAATGTCTACAAGATGATCAAAATTAGCTGAACGATTTTTGGAAGGATCAAAGTGGAATTCTTTCTTCTTCTCCCAATTGTTGAAAACGTTCTTCACATTGTGAGTTGTGTCGAATGTCAAGAAGATTGGCTGATTATCAAAATTTGGGTTTATGACTGAGGATCGAGTTTCACCAGAACATAAAAACTCCACGAAGAATTTCCTGTTTGCAGGGTGAATTATCGACGCTCAAGCACACCACTTGGAATCCAACAGACTGAACATCAAGAATCACAAGCTGGTAAAAACCAAACAACATATCTGATGTTAGGCCATCAACTGGAATAATTTTGACAACGTCACGGTAGCCTCCAGTGATCGTTGAAATCATAAAAACAAGTGCAGTTCTCGCTAAGCTACGACAATCTTCCGTATAACCAAATATTTTTCCGCCCGATAACTCAGTTTTTCTTACAACATAGATTTCGTCTAGATCAATATAACGTATCGTTGGAATTGATTAAGTGAAGACAATCTCACAGAAAGATACTCCTAATATCACAGTGGGATATTGGTCTGGTTATCGTCTGCATGTGTCGAACAGTTGGAAGGAGTAAAATGTTTGAAGTTCGTAGAACCGATAACACGAAGGACTCGTAAAGTAGAGAAGGTACGAAGTTGTTATCACATTGGACGAATACCGCATAGCAAAATTACTTTCATTAGCTAACAGTCTTAATTGCTCGCATAAAAATTCCAATCGATTCAATTTAGTAACATCCAAAGAAAATTCCTGGGCGTATTCTAACAATGAATCTGATGTACACATAACCTCACGAGTAAATGATGTCTCGAAAACATACCCATCTGATGTGGATTTCACAAACGCCAATAAGTTGGTAAACTGGGTATACAAAGAAATCTTGTTGTTACTATGAACTAAATGTCGATAGTGGCTAAAAGGAATTACTCGATCTCCAGACACCACAGTTACTTTCAAATCGCTATCAATCAACAGTGATGATGCTATGTGACGCATACCGTTCGGTTCGAAGTCGAGGATAATAAACTGAATGCGGTTGTCTGAGTTCACTTTTGCCCATTCCTTGGTAAAGTCATTAGACCATGAGTCGAATTTAACACGCGAGCGCAGGTCAGTGAAATCTTGAAGTCGATCGCGAGTCACGAAGTCGTTATATTCCGCTTCCAATGCGTCAGTGTAGTTTTGGAGTCGACTGGTCGATGTTGCCCTCTGAGATCGTCTGTGAGGTTTCGGAGGAGGGAAGTGTCCTGTCAAGCGATGAAAGACAGATGGGACTGCGTCACTTTTCAGATAACTGGGCGCTTCTGTAGCAAAGAGGAATCACGTTTTCATCGATTATTAGTGTCTTGTGAAGTTAAAACGAAGTCATCGTCGGTAAAGTGCTTAGAACACACACCAGTGTGCTTGCTAGGCTTGAAGTTTTTTCTTGATATTCTGCGAAGCCAGTTATTCAAACGAGGATCGTCTTGAGGAAAGGCATGTAACGTCACGTTATCTTCTTTGGGCTCCGACTTGTAGCCTGTGCGGCAACCGACAACGGCGCATGTTCGACCCATTTATGGGATTTAAGCCTATAATAATCAGAGTCCTCTGCCACACTGCAAGCACACATACAAAGAAGTCGCTACTGTTTATGAGTCGGCTGACTTTATCCTCTAATCTGTGTCTGAAGTATCGTGTCAATATAAATCGTCATGACTACACTGTATGACATACATTGTGTGCATTGCAACTGAACGCACGCATGCGTCTAGCTTGTGAGAGGCAGTGAGTGAGTCAGAGAAGGTAACCCTCATCACGTACAAAGGGAAAATCATTTTTCGCAGCCTTCATGTCCAGAGCCGCTATTATAGAGACGTCCATGGCTACTGCTTGCCCAGTGCATGGACTCCTAGATATATAACACCTGGACTGAAAGGTTGATTGACCAAGTGTACGACACAAGGCTGATATCACTGCATATACAGTACTTCGACTCGAGGTAATGAAAGACACGCGTCTCAAGGCATAAAAACTGATTATGTGTCAAATCAAGCATATAGCCTTTTTTCAGCATTCAATACTTACTGAGTACGATAATGAGTAGGGAAGAACAAAGCAAGTTGAAAGATAATGCCAGAGCAATTAGACATACACGTACAATTAAGAAGGATATCATCATCGATATTCATCTATTAAAGTTTTTGAAATGAATTCCTTTTTTGCTATATATCCTAGTTATCAATTGCACATGTAGGCCCACTGTTTATATGTTCATATATTTACTTGTCATCACTTTTGATAATTAATTAACATTTTCTCAAATGCACGCTAGTATTGGAAAACTATTCAATTACCCATAAAATCGGAAATTGTAATCAAACAGCTCAATGACTGCTTAACTTGGCTATCTTTATCTTTGAAGCAATCGCTTTGTGCTTTACATTTGATGTACAAATAGACAAATTTCTTGTCAAACCCTCCATCAAGGTATTGAAGAAGCGATGAATCACGTACATGAATAAATTGTGTCCATGTGTGCACAAGTCCTGCCCAATAACTAAATTCGTGTACGTCGTCTCGTCGATTACTCGTTCGACTATTCGCTGAAACAGTTGTCTTTGTTCGCAGCATTTGTCCCATTTCATCAGAAGCCGCATCACTCTTCCATCTTTGATGTAGATCTATAATCTCTTCAGCATAATTTATGGTAATGTCAGTCTCCTTCGAGTCTGCAAGAAATTTTGTCCTTCCCATCAAGTTTAACACTTGTGAAAACGAAGAAATCTTAGAATTGGCTGTAATATCACAATAGTTAGACTTTGGTATCAGCTTGTTATTGATGAGGATAGAAGCACTCAAATCGCACTGAATGATCAAAGTGGCCTTTAACTGTGGAATGTCGTTATCTGTTTCAATGCAAAATACTCGTAGGTAGATCGAATTATCAATAGTTTTTGACAGAAATCCCGAAGGTACACAATTATCATAAGAAAGTCTCATTTCGATGTCATCTAAATCAGTTACTTCTTCACTTGATAAAAAGTCCTTCGATTTACTCTCAACAATAGCAGCAGAGCGTTCAAGCCTTTTCGCTGTGGTAGCGGATGTCATTCTCGCGGTCGTGGATTTTGAGGAAAGATATGCAGGAGCATTAGGGAAGACACTAGGGATCGCAGTTGTTTTTAGTTTCCTTCTTTTTAACTTCTGGTGCAAACTTTTCGATCGCCGTTTGTTCGAATCGTGTCGTTCCTCGATGAAATCGGAATCCACGAAATGCATCACTTTAAAATTTTTAATAGGGTTACGAGTAGGGTTTACAATCCCGGGATCTCGACCCTATTTCCGAGATTAAAAATCCCGGGATTACGTCTTCGAGATCTCGAGGTATTTCGAGATATTTGAAAGATTGGCCCTGAGTTCCTTCTAAGTGACGTAGTTAAGAGAGTCAATGGCTTTTTTGAAAATGCATCTAAATTTATTATGTTCCAAGTTTGATAAATTGCCAATGTGCTGTATTTGCCGAGCTAGCTGGTTAAGCCTCGTTCACATGATGACACTAGTGTCGTGACATTAGTGCCGAGGAGCAGCGCGAAATCTGGGCTAAATCAATGCCGTGACACAAACCGTTCAGACGCTTAATAAACAGTGTTGTGACACTGCTACTAGTATTGCTTCTGTAAACTGAAAATACTTCGTAAATTGATAGCTGAAAGACAAATCACAACGATTTAAAATAACGACTAAAGGCCCGTTCAAGGCTCGTTCAGACAGAGCTAGGTTTGCGGTTTGCGGTCTTTGAGGGAAAAACCGTCGAAGAAACCGTCATTCAACCCAGTGAGTCTCCCGAATTCGCTCTATTGACAGGTCACCGGACTGCTACTGCAGCTGCGCTGTGTTGGTTTTCACACATCGACACGAACTGTGTCTCGGTGATTAATTGACGGTGAAAGACAATTTGAAAAAAATCATCAGTTATCGACAAAATGACATTGCAGTTGTGTTCATCTTGTTGTTGTGATGAAGACAACGTTTCGTTCATCAAAATCGACCCAGTGGTTCAGAAGTTATGTAAAAAAATGCATTTGTTCTCTAAGTGAATGTATGCTCAACTGATAAGTGAATACCGTTGACAGAAAGTCTTCGAAACACAAAATTGGCGATAGCTCAGCAAATATTACATCAAATTTAACAAAATAGACTTCATTTTACTTGTCAATTCATGATTGTGAAGATGGTGCAGACAGTTGCTTACACAGATATAGAAAATCTTTCGCCAATACTCATTATCACATCAGTTGATGTTGCACTGATAGATTTTTCTCCAACATTCGGTAGAATCCGAAAGGGCATTCTCGGCGGCCGGTTTGTTCTTAACGAAATTACGGTCGAGAATGAGTGATAACGCAATTCAGTGTCTTACCTTACCTCGCCAATATTTTTTACGAGTTGACTAGTTTTTACCTACTGTAGATGTTTGTGTAGTTCACGTTGAAAGATATACATTTTACAAGCACGTATCGTCTTTTGAAATATTTCTTGAAACTTAATGATTAAAAACATATACAGTATATATAAATCTCGATCGAGATCCCGGGATCCCGGGATTGCGATTAGCCAGTCTCGAAAATCCCGGGATTGAGAAAACGGCTCGAGATTGTAAACCCTAGTTACGAGAGATCCATTTATTTAGTCTTTCTATGTCATATATTGGGTATTGATGGAAAGTGATGTATTCGTCTCCTCTTTGAGAATAGTAGCCACTGCAACAACCATACGCGGAGCACTTATTTGGCATTTTATGCTTCTCTACCAGAAGTGTGATGTTCTGTCGACGTCAGCCTTGTATCGTACACTGCTGTCAGCAGTTTTATGCTACCTTTCAGTCCAGGTGTTGTATATATCTAGGAGTCCATGCCCAGTGTACCCTTAAAATGATAGCAATGATCGCTGGCCCCAGACAATTCAAATCTTACTGATCTGCCGAAGAGGGATTGTCGGCAGGCTTCACCTGCTGACAAACAATAGCATTTTATTCACACCGTCTTGTCAGATGCAGTTGGCTGGAGCTGTTATGAATATTGTCCTGTTATGAATGGATCGAAAAGATTTCGCAGTCAAACGAGAATTTTTGATACAACAAATCGTGCAATTTACTCGCATTCACTTGAAGCTCTCTTTAAGCATCAATCTCAAATGTTCTAAATTCTAATTATATGTAAACTTTGCGTGCACAACTTGGAAATAGGCTGGAAATGCGGAAGTTCACGGATAGTAACGTAATTTCACTCCAGACTGGAATCGTTACATGCTTTACCGGATTGATCCGGCGCGTCGGGGCACCCAGACATTCCAATTGCTCTAAAAGTTGGATCTCTCCGACGCGAGCACAGACTAAATCGCCACATTTTATCCCGGCCCTGCATTTCCGGCGCGCCGTATATAAAGATTCCTGTCTGAATTTCACAAGACTGATCGTAACCAGGCATAGAAAAATGTGTGTATTACTAGCTACCTGTTATTACGTACAGTACATGCCTATCGTATAGTGCATTGCTTTATGATTTACTTATAAATTGAATATGTAGCGAATCGGTGTAAAGTAGGGATTCCAACTTCCCGGTATCCCGGGATTGAGTAGAATCGTATACATCCTATTACAAAGCATAAACATATGTAAATAGCATGGGATACCGGTAGGGATTGCAATCCCGGGATTCCGTGTGTCTGTGCAAATCCCGAAATCCCAGGAATTATTTATTAATTCAGTTGTTATTTTGGTAGTGATTTACAGGTGTTTTGCTGCTTCGCTAGTGGAAACCGAATTAGATTTTCCATCACTTTGCGATCCCTTTCTTTAAATTATTGTTTCAATATTGTAGCCTACAGTATATATTTCAGTTTTGTCAGTAAGCTTTTATATATGTGATTATATACAATTGCGCCTTCTATGTTTTCTAATGTAGAGGGTAGAGAGAGATTCCACAATCGAGGAAGATCTCGGTCAAGGGATTCCGGGATTGAGTGGAATAAGCTTAGTAAATGTGCTATGACAAAGCACATGTGTTTTAGACTTTATGGGATGCTGGGATGTGGTAATGGCAGAGAATCTAAATTGAGAAAAGTCGGTCTACTGATAACATGGCAATTGACAAGTCGACTTAGAGTTTATTCCGCTTTATGCACACATTGATAACGGCAACGTTGAGAGTAAACGGGACCAGCTGCGTATTTCTGATGTCTGCACTTTTAATTTGCAATTTCCTGAGATTCGGGATTGGTAGAGTGAAGACCCGGGATGTTGAGCCTGCCTACAAAATCCCGACTTTTCTTGATCCCGAGATTCCGGATTACAAGCTCTGACCCGGGATCGAGATTGAGAAAATACCAGCATATCAGTTTTTAGCTACATGTAAAATGCAAATCATTAATCCCGAGATTGACGTGACCAGAGGCCAATAATGTGAGCAAAACTGTGGTCTATTGAGCAATTTGCCTCCTAAAGATCTCAATGCCGAGGGATAGCTCGATTCCTAATCCCGGTAATGTGTAGGCCTACTTCGCAAATGCTCATCTTCAAATTTGTCTTGCTTTCAAATATTGCTAGCTTTGGCAAATGACAACCTCGAATTTAAGTTTCAACTTTTACTCAAAATGCCTCATCAATGTACTATTTAAAACGTAGGCCTAAAGCTGATGATTAGACTGAAGTGTGAAGAGCCTCCATATTTATAGTGAATGGATTTCTGGTAGTTTTATCAGCCGTCAATTTATCTTACTTCAGACGGAATAGAGCTATATTGTTGATTTCTCAATCCCCGGATTTTTACCCTCCAATCACGGGATCAGACCCCAATAGCGAGATTTCGGGATTCCGGGATGAGAATCCCCAGTGTAAAGATAATTTCATCGCTTTATAAGCTCTCCGTGAAATGATATGTCTGAAAATTAATATCTTCCTGGCACATCTTCATCGCAATTAATATAATATGAAATTTGCGATTCAAATTACAAATTTTATAATCTGATGTATACCATATTACACAGCAATTGCACACGGTCATCATTGCTGTGCCAAAAACAGCATTGTCAAAGTTATTTATTCGAAATCATCAGACATTGTCGAATCCCGGGATTACGGGATTGCAATCCCTAGTTCGAACTGACCTTTGAATGCGAAAATTTTATGTGAAAGCGACAGCATAGTCCAAAAAGATAAGAAGATAGTAAACATTTCCATGGCTTCATCAGGCAAAACTGCGTTACAGCTTTCAACATAATGACTTTACTTGAATTTGGAAAAGCACGGAAACAAGAGAAGCCATCAAATATTATTCAAAAATGGATTCATCAGGAAAGTATGGATGTGAGATATCCGCAAAGATGCGCAGAAGTTGTGGCTCGATGTGTGTTTGAAGATTTGAAATGTCACTGAATAGGCCATATTTTCAAACTTGTGAAGGCTGTGTAGGACAGAGTATTGCATGGATTTTGATGAAACTTTACTTGAAGGTGAGTGAGGTACTGCAGAGCATAAGTTTGGCTCTATTGCGTTTCCACAAAGATGCGCAGGAGTTTTGGCTAGTTGTGTGTTTGTAGGATTGAAATTATGTCATTTTTTTCAAACTTGTGAAGGCTGTGTAGGACAGAGTATTCCATGGATTTTGATGAAACTTGGTGTGGTGGTGAGTGAGGTGCTGTAGAGCTTAAGTTTGGTTCTATTGCGCTTTGCACAAAGATGTGCAGAAGTTGTGGCTCGATGAGTTCTTTTTGTCGTGATGTTATTTATTTTGGCTCTATAGTAAAAAATGATTAACCCAAAATCTCCAAATTGCTGGCTTCATAGAATTTCATATCATATGTATAGAAAGTAGAATTGATGGCTACTCACATCCTGCAGCAAGTAGTTCCACAGACATCATTCCTTGTTCATGTCCTTAATTCTGCAGGAGAGAATTGAAGACACGAAAATTAACTAGGCTGAGTAAATAAAATAAATTTGGAAATTCAAACAATTTTCTCAAATCTCACCCTGCTTGAAATGCTGTGGAGGAGTGGCATCGATAGCTATGGTAATGAAACTGATAGTGTGGATGTAGACTTGTGTGCTGAGCATAAGTTTGGCTTTTTTTGGGTAATCGGTGCAGTAGCGCAGAATATTTTGGCTTTTTTGGATTTGAGTAACGAAATGTGGACTGATTTTGTGGATTTGAATTGCTGTGGAGGAGTGGCATCGATAGCTATGGTAATGCAACTGATAGTGTGGATGTGGACTGGTGTGCTAAGCTTAAGTTTGACTTTTTTGGGTAATCGGCGATTTTCTGTGGCTTTTTTGGCTCTTTTGTTTGGTTTTTTGGATCATTTTTGACTCTTTTGGAAATGATCATTAACCACCTGTTTCACAGCAAACAATAGCATTTCCTTCACGCCGTAGGAATGCTAGCACTTGTGTTGCGTCCGATTAATGGAGCAGCTCATCAATGATGAAAAAGAGAATGAGTGGCAAATGGGCCAGCATGATATTGATATCTGAAATAGTATCGTAAAAGTAACAAAGCAGACAATCACTAATTACTTCATTTAATTAGGCAAACCACACCATAATGCTTCCTGAACCAAGTGTCTCAGCTTACCAAGTAAATAAGTTTATTGATCGATTA
>CAJQUW010009927.1:0-59637 GCA_907163375.1 Prostheceraeus crozeri
AAAAAAAACAAAAAAAAAAACAAAAAAAAAAAAAAAAAACAAAAAAAAAACAAAAAAAAAAAAAAACAAAAAAACAAAAAAAAAAAATAAAAAAAAAACAAAACAAAAAAAAAAAAAAAAAAACAACAAAAAAATCCCCCCCCCCCCCCCCCCCCCCCCCCCCCCCCCCCCCCCCCCCCCCCCCCCCCCCCCCCCCCCCCCCCCCCCCCCCCCCCACCCCCCCCCCCCCCCCCCCCCCCCCCCCCCCCCCCCCCCCCCCCCCCCCCCCCCCCCCCCCCCCCCCCCCCCCCCCCCCCCACCCCCCCCCCCCCCCCCCCCCCCCCCCCCCCCCCCCCCCCCCCCCCCCCCCCCCCCACCCCCCCCCCCCCCCCCCCCCCCCCCCCCCCCCCCCCCCCCCCCCCCCCCCCCCCCCCCCCCCCCCCCCCCCCCCCCCCCCCCCCACCCCCCCCCCCCCCCCCCCCCCCCCCCCCCCCCCCCCCCCCCCCCCCCCCACCCCCCCCCCCCCCCCCCCCCCCCCCCCCCCCCCCCCCCCCCCCCCCCCCCCCCCCCCCCCCCCCCCCCCCCCCCCCCCCCCCCCCCCCCCCCCCCCCCCCCCCCCCCCCCCCCCCCCCCCCCCCCCCCCCCCCCCCCCCCCCCCCCCCCCCCCCCCCCCCCCCCCCCCCCCCCCCCCCCCCCCCCCCCCCCCCCCCCCCCCCCCCCCCCCCCCCCCCCCCCCCCCCCCCCCCCCCCCCCCACCCCCCCCCCCCCCCCCCCCCCCCCCCCCCCCCCCCCCCCCCCCCCCCCCCCCCACCCCCCCCCCCCCCCCCCCCCCCCCCCCCCCCCCCCCCCCCCCCCCCCCCCCCCCCCCCCCCCCCCCCCCCCCCCCCCCCCCCCCCCCCCCCCCCCCCCCCCCCCCCCCCCCCCCCCCCCCCCCCCCCCCCCCCCCCCCCCCCCCCCCCCCCCCCCCCCCACCCCCCCCCCCCCCCCCCCCCCCCCCCCCCCCCCCCCCCCCCCCCCCCCCCCCCCCCCCCCCCCCCCCCCCCCCCCCCCCCCCCCCCCCCCCCCCCCCCCCCCCCCCCCCCCCCCACCCCCCCACACCCACCCCCCTCCCCCCCCCCCCCCCCCCCCCCCCCCACCCTCCAGCAGATGCAGATCTAGGTGGTGAAAGCGTAGGAGTTACAAAGCCTGGAAATCTACGACTGGAGGTATCATTTGAGTCACCTTTGAAGAAAACAATTACTTGTCTCATTTATGCTAACTACTGATATGTAAGTGAGCCTGATAGCGGCGAAAGTGAGGACAGACAGTGATTCTGAAGAAGGGTCAACATCGGACAACACTATTAATCATTTCGACTTGTCGCTCAACTCTTTCTTTACCACCTCTTTCATCTCAAATTACTCGAGGTCAATCACGTAACAGCTGTCAGATTGTGTCAGTCTTAAAAGTTAATTCGAACTATCTCAGTGGATTGTTTTTCTTTCGCGTCATTAAAATATGGAATTCATTGAACGACTCAATAGTGAAAGCTGCAACCTTCATGATGTTCAAGAACAGATTCACTCAAATCAGTTGATCTAAGTGAATTTTGCTCATACTGTGACGGCTAATATGTGATTTCGTATAAATTATTTGACAAGTGTTTTTTATACCTGATGGTAAATTTTTATTCAGATACATTCCATATTGAAGCTGATTCTCATCATAATGAGGATCAAGAAGAGTCTCAATCTCATTAATCCGAGTGAATTTGCATGTATTGTAACATGATCATTAAAGTGTAAATTTTGTATAGATGATTTTGTTACATTCATTTCTATATTAGATGTTAAGCATTTACGTTATGTTGCTCCATTGTGAGGACTCCCATCCAATGAACTCTTATCATGTCGTGATCATCACTTCAAATTTGTAAATATAGGCCCTATAGATCTCACGTATTTTGTATATGGTATATAATGTATATCATGATGACTCTTAAAATTTGTAGATATGTAGGTCTCATATAATTTGTTTATGATGTGCATGTACATCATCATCACTCGGTAAATTTGTATATGTATGTCTCATGTATTTTTTATTGATGCTAAACTTTGCGTATGCATATGTTGCACGTGTTATCAAAGCTTACTTGTAAGTGCCCTTCCGGCCATCGCTTTGCGTTTTCTGTATTTATGACTTGTAAGTAACATTTATGACTTTTGACTTATTCCTACTTGGCAGTTTGTAGGTCACGAAACCGATTGGATAATGCACAACGACGTACTCAATATCAACTTGTAATCGTGTGGTGAGTGGAATGGCAGAGAACCAGAGACACTAGAAGACTCTATTCAAGGTTGTACCTGATAGTCTATTTGAAAGGATCACTAAAAGGACAAATTCTAGAGTTTTGATAGATGAGGCTGAGTGCATTAACCTTCGACAGGCTTGTGTAAGTGTATCTACAGAAGAAATAGCAAAGTTAATCATTTTGATTAACTTGATGGGTGTTGTGCGAAAGTCTACGCTCTTACTGTCAAGCGGAACCAATAATGCAAGCCAAATACTTCTCTACGTGCATGCGAGCAAAAATCGATATGAGAGTATTTTGAAATATTTGAGATTCAGTGACCCACAACGGAAATGCATAAGAAATTCAACAGTTTTTCGACCAGATCCATGGTCTCATTTATTGGCTCATGCACTCCTAGCAGAGAGCTGTCTTTAGATAGATGTCTCATTCTTTTCAAAGGAATATTGTTGTTCAAAATGTTCAGAAAATTTGCCAGTTTTGTAACGACCGAACAGAACGAGATATCAATACCTCAGCTCTCAGCAGCCCGATCGGCACTTATCATGCTTTCAGCCATTCCATAATTCGTGACTATTTCTAAGCATAAAATCTTGTAAGATCACTCTGCGTGCAATAGTGTGGCTCTTTGCTCTTACTGATCGAATTATGTATGCTTTTCTAGACGAATTTATTCATCTAATGCGGTTGATAGTTGTTTTTGAATTTTATTTGGTAAAATGGGCATCATAGAATGGTGAAGATGTCGCCTTTTGACATAATTTCAACATAAATGCTGATTATCGTTAACTTAAAGAAAAACAAAAAATTCGATTCCTTTGCCTGCGTATAGTCGGAGCCCTATATTCATTGACCGGAGTGAAGGGCAGAGCTGGAAAAATTCCACTG
Source organism: Prostheceraeus crozeri (assembly GCA_907163375.1). Lineage (NCBI taxonomy): Eukaryota > Metazoa > Platyhelminthes > Polycladida > Euryleptidae > Prostheceraeus > Prostheceraeus crozeri. The sequence goes on from CAJQUW010009927.1 coordinate 3,161, forward strand.
AAATTTTTAATTCCAATTCCAATTCCAGAGCAGAAATTTCAATTCCAACTCCAATTCCACTCGAAACAGTTCAATTCAATTCCAATTCCAATTCCATAATAAGATTCAATTCCGATAATTTCATGTCACGTATGAACCCATGTGCCCTTATCCTATACTCGTTGCTCCTGTGTGCCGTTCTCTGCGTCGTTCCTATGTGCGTTCTCATGTTCATAGTTCATATTTCTTGTGTACATGTACGTGTATATATGCAAGCGGTCAGCTTACGCCATTTTCGTTTCGTAAACATGATATTCAATATCTCGTGAAAAAAGAAAGAAAAGAAAATTAACGGTCAGCAAAGAATCAAACGCTGAGAGAGAGATGAGATGCGAATAAATTGATTGATAAACTGACAGAAGAAAAAATTCAATGTGAGAATAACGTGATTGTTGATGACAGAAAAAACGACGATAAAAATGATATCATGAAAACTGACTAAATGGTATTTAAAAAAGGAGATTAAAAATTCCATGATAAGAACGAAATGAAGTCGGGTCGAAAGCTAGCGGGCAGAGATTAAAGGAAACTCTTTCAATTTTCAAAAGAAAGTGGATTTATGGTCAAGTCTCAAAAATTGGTATAACTTAGAAACGATGAGAAATTGACACAACAACAACACATACGACATCTTCAGCAGCTGTTAGAACAACTCCGGTCTCTCGCAGTGAAACTTAACTACAGAAATAACAACAACAACTGCCCGTCAGCGAACAACAACACAGCAGCGCATACTGAAACACATCAGAGAGCGCGATTGAAGATTGACGTTATAAGTGACACTGATATTTATGATATTATTTTGGTATAAATGAGTCCGATCGAATTGAAGTGAATTCAACATTAAGAAGTGAACTGCAAGTGTAACGTTTTTCTTTTATCGTTGCGTATCGTATCTAATAGTCTTAAAATTAATATTGTTAATTGTTGTGATTGGACGTTGCAATTTCAATTTTTGTACAAATAGATTTATCACAGGTCAATCGAAAAAGTGGAATTGAGGTTTATCAGGGTCAATTCCAATTCCAATTTCGACTTTTCCAACTCCGGTGAAGGGACTAACTGTATAATTCACTTTCATTAAAATAGAATGTATAAGAAAGCAAAGATCAATAGTTTTGAGATTTCTATCGATTTTGAAAAAGATGTCCGGAGCCTAACTGCTTTGATCGCCAGGGCTCCAGCTCCGCAACCTTTGTACGAAAGCAGATATATATCAGCTTGCATGCCTATCAACTGACAGAACATAATATCCACGTTGCAAGTGACAGACATAATTCCTATCCATTAGGACCTTTCAAAAAGTTCACTTTGTGATCCGCCCGGTTTTCTTACTGCGAAAATTTCCAGGATGACCACGAAAAGTGAGTCAGTCATTTTTCATGAACTGTTGATGAGCTACTACAAGTTGCTGCTATAAGAAGTCAGGCACAACCATAGGGCAGGTGTTGCATCGATCTAAAGGAGGACACTTTCTGGGTATTCTATCCCATCCTTACACCCCCATACCCAATGTTTCATATTTTAAGTCTATTAGGTGTTGTAAGGTCCACCCAAAGAACTGTTTACTTTAGATTGATGACTATTACCGCGAGCACATGAGTCAAATGAGTAAAATTCACTTTGTTGTCAATTCCAGGCTGCAACTTACTTAATAATAACAAGCTAACTTCTGTAAATTTGCTGCACGAAATATAGATGTATGTGACACAATTTTACTGCAATACAAATGAAAAGTTGAATTCTATTCAAATAGATCTTATATTAAGGCACGCCTTTTCTTTTTCCTTGAAAATGACTTGCAATTATCCAGTATGCAAGAGAACAATTCTATTGTATTGCTTTTCTAGTAACCGATACTTCAAGTGTCTTTACAATTTCAACAATAAAACTTGTTCTAAAGCTATTGCAACCAGGGATGCGGAGTCGGAGTCCCGGAGTCCTATCATTTTTGCTGAAGTCGGAGTCCAGACTCCGGCCTAACTAGACCCAAAATAATATAATACAAGCAAATCATTTATCCTCGTGCATAACTGTCATTGTCTTGATGTCAACTTTCTCCGTCAAACAAAAATACAGAGACAGCAGTGCATGCAAAGCTTGTAATAATTGAGGGAATGAACCGTGTCAGTGAAAAAAGGATTGTCTTTTCACTCGGTGATTTAGTAGAGAAGACAATTCTTCCTAGCCTCGATCACACCCACACACCAAAGGTCACATCAGAGACAAAAATTAAATAATGTTTTGTTTGAGAACATTACATCTTACCCTCACGTTTATCGTGTGTGATGGCTCCTCTAAAGCGCATATTAAAATCGAAAGTGTGCTCATATTTTTTGGAGAAGGATGGGGATTTTCGTGCCTGGTATAGAGACTGGAGAAAAACCATATGAAGCACACATCAAGAAGATGGGAGGAGACGAGTCGTATGCATCCAACTTAAAGCGACATTTGATAAACTTTCATCGAAAATGATTGAAAATTGATGCAATGATCAGTAAATATCGTTTCAGAAGCCGATAATGATCTGTGATGTAGGCTACCAGTTAATTTTTCAAAAAACTAAGCTTATATACTTGCCACCCGGAGTCGGAGTCCTATCAAAATGATAGGACTCCGCATCCCTGATTGCAATTACAGATATTGAATGGATTGTAGTGGATCAGGAAAAGCAACATAAATTTAAAAAATTACAGCTCTTACGATGCTATTGTTGAGATGGAATTTGACAATTCTCGTAAAGCAACACATGATGAAACCGTAACATGTGAAAGACCAGATGAATTCAAATACTCTTGACTATGAGCGACTAATGGAAATCAAAACAGCAAACGAGGAAAGATAAAAGAGCTACGCCGTAGGATGAATATGCTGATCAATCACTAGCAAATTAAGTCGCATCTCAAAGAGAAGGCGTTTCTTCCTCCTTCACAACATTGCCACTCAAATCTGGAAATTGTGTCCTGAATAAACGTGAATATTTTGATGAGATATCGTTGGCCAATGAAATACATGCCAACTTCGTGTCCTTGTGCGAATCCTTGAACCACAAACGTTACATACCTTACATTGCAAAAGTATTCTTTACCCTTCTGCGCTCAGCAATTTTGTGTAGGCCTATTCGTGGGTCCAGATCATTTCGTCGTCCCAAGATAGACATTGCCGATATTGAGTTGTTACGATCTTTTTCTACAGATTGTAGGCCTATTTACAGACTTCTATAACTACTTGTTTTCTAATATTTTGTATGAATGATTTTCTTTTTCATCTCTGTTAGGATTTTCTTGAAATATGGCCTATTACTGCAAAAAGATCACAAGTAGGCGCCCATTTGCTTGTATTTCTATTGTTTTGAGAACTTTTATAGCAGCCTGTCTGTCATTTCTTGCCTGTGAGTGCATAATGCGTCCTTTTCTGGACTACTGAAAGGTGTTTTTTAGATGTGTAAATTTGTAGTTCTTCGTGGATTTTCTTCATGCGTGAGATTTAACTGCAGTCTTTCAAGCATTCATTTCATTCCACCCGCGATCAAGGTGAGCAGATTGCAGCCACCGAAGCGTCTGCTATGATGGAAATGACTTAACAGTTTAAATATATTGGTGTCACCTGCAAATATACTCGACGTGAGTTGCATCTAAAACATACCCGATTATAAGATTCAAAATATAATTTCAATGGAGAAAACTATTTGAATCTCCTTTTAAAAAAGGTGATTGGAGGGAATCTCCATTAGAGGGAGATTCTCTCGATTGGAGGGAATGACCACTGTTGTAAACTCAGTTTTCCAGGGAAGTATAAGTTCTTTTGGTCTATTTGGTTGAATTCATAAAAATTCAAAGAAACAAATTAAGTAAAACCTGATGTGATCATTTTTAAATAAAATATCGGTTAAAATTTAGTCAGGCAATTAGTTCAGTTACTCTGTAAAAGAAGCATGTGCTGCTATAATTATCAACATCTGAAAATATAGAATGGAAACTGGAATACAATACGCTATGTACTCGTACATAATTTACTGATCACCGACCCCTTCGAGCGAGAGTGCCGTGATTTAGTGACAATCACCAACGACGAGAATATACGCCTACTCATAATACACAACGGAATGCGCCTAAAATATCTCCGCTCGGATGGAAGTAGTAAACGTATTCAATAATTGAAAATCGTAAATAGTACAAGAAAGAATTGGATGACTTAGTAATATTTTGTGCGGATCCCTAAAGTGGCAACTGCAAAAGTGGTCGATCGTCAGTCATGCTATGAAGAGCATCAAAGTGTAAAGCATGCAAATGCGGTGCAATAGCTTATACACTGCGAGGAAAACCATGTTATACAAACTAAGCTTTCATAAATGGGACATCATCCTGAACAAGAGAATACACCAATTCTAGTTGTGTGATTTTTCAAATTAACACTAGAAATTTTAACATTGGAACCGCTGAGATTTTTGTTTGCCTTAAACCGCGGATGCCGTCGATTTGACGGCTATGTCTATGCCTATGTCTAGTGCTATATCTATTGTGGTTATTATTGCCTTAAATGTAATTGCCGCATTTTATTTATCTATTCCCCAACTAATTGTTTGAATCATAAATTCAATATATTGCTTTATCCATCTTTAACAATTCATTTCTCATATATTTGATTTCAAAAGAATTGTTTCAAACAAATCCGTGTATCATTATCCGTAGATCATTATCAAATGCAATTTTTGCAGGTGATTTTCAAGATTTTTGCTTGAAGTACAAGGGCCGCAACAAGCTATCCTGCAAATACAACACATGACCAAGGTTCCTGCTTTTGTGATTGCTCACCTGGCATTGCTTTCGTTTTCCTAACATAGATGCATCATCATTCGGTGAAGTCGATGCTGCAGAACTCGTTGAGTGACGGTTGCTGGCTATAAAAGACGTGCATTGGCCAACACCGTCTTCCTGCTTTCGTTCTATACATTCTGGTCATACTGTCAAACATGTCAACGCCATATTTTGTGGCATTATAGCATCCAAAGTTATCAGGCAGTTTCTTTGCGGTGTTTCCGAATTGACAAGACAAATGCATCATGCTCAGAACACAAACCGACTTTGTTGGTTTTGATTTGTAAATTATGAGAGACAGTTTTGAATCCAGAGAGATTCCAGAGAGATTATGAGAGACAGTTTTGAGAGACAGTCCACAATAAACTTCGAATCATGTCGGTGCATATCTTTCTCAATTTTTGGCAAGTCTTTGGGCAATTCTTTCTTGTTTTTCCTTATTGTACCAACAATGTCAACCATTTTCTGTCGAAGAGCTGATGCAACATCGAAGATGCAAAATAATTATCGGCAGTCACATTGTACGAGTAGCAACAGTTGAAGTGTGGTTCCATTAGTATATGAATCATGTAATTCGCCGAGGAAATTTCAGATGGTCTGAGGTCATTCTTACCAAGATAAGGAAAACTGTTCGAAGCATATTTTGCATCGCAATCGCAGAGAGCCCTGATGTTTATTCTAAAATTCTAAATTCCAACATTCAGTCTAGTTATCAACCCGTCATAGACTTTAGTGAATCAAATAAGGCCTGAGATGTCCTAATCTACAAATTTCATGCTGCCCCTCAAATTGATGTTATCCGCGGTAATTAGGTCAACCCTAGCTTTTCCATAACAAAAATTCTGTATGGGTAGACTTCAAACACCAGCTGATGAATAGGATTGTTGGGTGAATAAATGTCACCGAAATTCAGATCAGTAAACTTAATTGTGAAAAAGTAATACAAAGATTTTTGCGAACCGTTAAATTGGCGGTAACCGCGGTTCCATTGCTAAAGACTACTTTACAACACATGAAATAAGAATCGCGTTATGATTTTCGCTACAAGAGTGCACTACTTATGAGATGAGCGAATGAAACTCTATATATTCTAACACGCTTTGCTTTAGTAAAAATATTATCCTAGAAGCATGACTTTAAAAAATTTTCTTTCAAAATGTGCAAAACCTACTTATTTCTGATATCTCTATAATCACTTGCAATATCGCAGCAACATCATGCAGCAAATGTATAAAAACCATTTTATTAAACCATTTCATTTCCTCGGGAAATCATCATCAGCAATTTATCAAACCCTGGGAATCCTAATGCTACAATGCGATAGATAGAGGGCGTCCCAATGTTAATACTCTCCGATTTATGATTTAGTTAACACTTTGTCAGCATTCTTATGACCATAACAAATATCATAGCGGCTTCATATAAATGCTTCAAAATGACAGTCATTTGTGACCTATTCATGATCATTTCAAATATTTCATATGAAGAAAGTTATCTAAACATCTGTTGTTCCTCGGGAATGAACACTGTCAAATATAGCCTTTCTGACTTTGTTGTAAGATGAACTTTTACCCTACTTCAGATTACTTCGCTTCGACCAGTATTAATAAGTGATATGCATGTCTCACATAATCTGCAGAAGGAATGAAGCTGATTTAAGTTAATTTCTTCACGTAATATCACGCATCGTGTGCGGTGGTTGTGCGTTTCATGTCTCAGTGCTAATCACGCAAATTGCATCCCAATCGTGCTATATGCCTATTTTCATACTCAAATTACATATCATCGGACTCCCTATCGCGCAGTGATTACTTTGCTCAACATTTCAACGGTGGATTCTTAATACTTTTATCAAAAATCGCGATTTTTCTGTCGTATTTACTTTTTGTGATTTTGAATACATCTCACCGGTGGTTTGACTTCGAACAATGACATCCAGAAAGAATAGCGAAGCATTGGTCAATACTGTCTGTCACGCTTGCAATGGTGCCATAGAAAGCGACTTCATATCATGTAATCTTTGCTGCAAGGCCTTCCATTTGCGAAAAGAGTGCTCTTCTGTCCCAGCCAGTGTTGGTAAAGCAACATTGTCTTTAGACAATATAACCTATGCCTGCGACACTTGCAAGTCTATCAATATCTATGATCTGTTTATGCGTTTTGGCAAGCTTGAGTCAGAGTTGCGTAGCTTGCGGGAACAACTAGAGATGAAAAACAGAACAGAAATGATAACTGTCATACATGAAACCTTGAAAGAACAAACTGAGCGACAAGAGAAGAAGAACAATATAATGGCATTCGGGCTGCAAGAATCGAATGAAGATAATGATTGGGATCATGACACTTCCGAAGTTGAGAAACTGTGTGATGTGTTGTCTATTCCTAAGAACACTATTACTTCTATTTCACGTGTTGGAAAGCCAGGAAGGAAGCCGAGACCAATAAAACTTGTGTTTTTTGATAGTTACTGCAAACGGCGAGCATTGAGTAATGCATGGAAGTTGAAGGCGCATAATGCAACAAAGCAAACCCGAATTTATCTTCGACATGATCTAACTCGCATGCAAATGGAGCTGGATAAAGTATTGGTGGAAGAATTTCAGCGTAGGAAGAGAGAAGGCGAAGACGTTGTTCTACGAAAGGGAAGAATAGTTTGTAAGTCTCTTAATTGACTAACACAGACTCCTTTACCATCACTTTGCTATTTTAACGCTCGCTCGATCACAAACAAGATTGATGAAATCATGGCATTTTCCTCAAAATATTCACCAGATGTTATTTGTGCTACGGAATCGTGGTGTGACAGTCTAACTTGTGATGAATCGGTAAATCTACCACAGTATATTTTGTATCGTGCCGATCGTACTTCTGGTATGAAGGGTGGCGGTATCGTCTGCTGGATTCGCTCATCTTTCTCTAGCAGCATGGTTTTCTGTGAATCTATCTACAGCGATGTTGAACTTCTAATCACTCGAATTTCCTACAAAGCTTTTCATTGCTTACTGGTTTTACTGTACTTCCCTCATGGCGGAACTTTGAGTATTGAACGACAGAGACACTTATGTGACTATGTGATCTCTACAACGGATGATTATCTAGAACGCTATCCAGGCTCAGCGATCTATCTTGCTGGTGATTTCAATCATGTGGATTCCTCCCCTTTTGAGATTGCTTTTGGAATTGAAAATATCGTGTTCAATCCAACAAGAATGAATGCTATTTTGGACCTGGTTCTCATTCCGGATCAATATGCTGATCTATATTCAAAACCTATGTACTTTCCACCTTTTGGTATGAGCGACCACAATGTCATTCTGATAAAACCAACGCGTAAATTCTGTTTTCACTCATCCTTCATAAAAGTGATTGACTATCGAGAATCCTTCTTAAATCAGGCTCGCGTGTATCTTTCATCTATAGATTGGACTAACATCCTCGAGAATTTGGACCTTGACAATGCATGTAAAGCATTCTACGTGTTCTTGAAGAACGCCATCGAACTCCTTCCAACAGATGTTGTTAAAAGGAAAACCAGTGACAAGCCCTGGATTACTAATGTATTCAAAACTATGATAAATAAGAGATACAAAGCCTATCGGGACAAAAACTGGCCCTTGTTTTACCATTACAGGGATAAAGTCAAAAAAATGATATGTACTGCGAAACAAAGTTGGAGCAAGACTTATTTGCGATCAAATACTATTTGGGATTTGCACAAGGTTGTCACGAATCATACCAGTGAGAGTGGTGATTGGTTGCAGCAGTGTGACCCTGACAGAAATATCAACGACATTTTAGAGGATGTTAATCATCAAATCTTCTCTGAATTTATAAGCGATCCTATTGAATATCGTCCTCTTCCCATTATTATACCGTTCCAATTTACTGAAAAAGAAGTCAAAGCTCACCTTGAGAATGTCAATCCAAAATCATCTTATGGCTCTGATTCTATCCCTTCGATGGTATGGTCAAAACTTGCTTCAGTCCTTACGCAGCCCTTAACGGTTTTATACAACAAATGCCTCAAAGTTGGTGATCTACCCCTACAATGGAAAAGTGCAGATGTCTTACCATTTCCTAAAACAAAGCCCCCAACTATCAAAAATGTTCGGCCCATCTCCCTATTACCGATTCCCGAGCGTATTTTCGAGAGACTCTTATTGAAACGTGTTGGACATTGCTTTTCTGACAAGTATGACTCATGTCAATATGGTTTCCGCAAGATGAGCTCTACGACATGTGCTCTAATCAATGTTGAGAACTTTATATCATCCAGTTTGCAAGAGAAAGATGTTGCCGCATGCCATGTACTGTCGATTGACCTCATGAAAGGCTTTGATAAACTTTCACACAAACTCTTGATCGAGAAGATGTGCAAATCTGGATTTGATAACTTTTTGGTGACTTTCTTGTCTAATTATTTGTCTCAGAGAACACAGCGCATACGGTGGAATAATCGTTACAGCCATACCGTTAATGTCCCCAGTGGCATTCCACAGGGTTCTTCAATTGGCCCTCTGGCCTTTGGGTTCTTCACCTCTGACTTAACGATCGACAATTGTGATACAATCCTGACTAAATACGCTGATGATATTCTCATCGTTAGTAAAATCAGAAAAAATATCACTGCCAGCCCTGTTAATATCGCTTTCTTGGAAGTTATTTCTTGGACTACTGACAACAGCATGTTTATTAAAGAAGACAAATGCAAGCAAATGTTTATATCATTATCAGGCAAATATAACTCTGAAAATCTTCGTCTTCCACAAATTTCCATGTCATCTGATTTCAAATTCTTAGGAGTCCAGTTTGACAAAACCCTGAATTGGTCCAACCATATCCGAACTATTTCCAAGAAAGCCTCCTCAAGAATTTCTGCGTTGAGAAGATTAAAACCCTTCCTTTCTGAAGGTGACTTGACCACTGCTTACAATGCTTATATACGCAGCATCCTCGAATACTCGGCTCCACTTTTCGTCGGGATTGGTCCTTCACTTTCTGACATTCTAGAGAAAGTTCAATCCAGAGCGCATCGTTTGATATGTGGTACATCCAAATGCACTTGTGAAAATTTTGTACCCTTGGACTTTCGAAGACTATCTTTAGCTTCCAAATTATTCCTATCGCTAGTGAATGAGACTCATCATCCGTTGAATCATATCAGTCCTGATGTTAACAAGAACTCAAAAACTTTCCGTATGCCTCATTGCAATTCAGCAATGAGATCAAGATCGTTCCTTATTTGCATGATTCGCACACATAACAGCGGAATTTTCTAGTTTCATTTTGTTGATAATTTGTTATGCTCTCATTTTCTGTAACGCCTTTTTCTTTGTATTTTTATAACCTCACGTTTTTCATTATTGAGGTATTCGAGAAAATAAACGCCTATTATTATTATTATTATTCTTAGTTGCAGATTTAACAATTTCCTCAATCGGCAGACATTTTGCAGAAGTTATTAGGATTTAGCAAGACAATTTCAAATACAGGTAATATCAAATTATAGATAAAATGGCCGCAACTAAAGTTTAATAACCAGAACGCTATCTACTTAGGGAAAATCTGTGAGATCGACAAACGTTGAAATCAAATCGAAACTTCGAAGCTTACAGATAATTATTACCATTTACAACACTAGGATATACTTCCCGGTATCTGTTTATACCACAGGAGGTTGTGATTTTAATGGTAACAACATCTCGCATCTGGCTAATTACAGCATTTTGTATTAATGAGCATATTAAGAACTCGAATAAAACACTTCTTTTGCCACACTACTGATTAACCACGCTTAAGGTCTAGTGTACCAGCATTAACTCTGGTAGCCGATGTTACGTACGCTATAGACCAAGTCTTCGGAGGCTTATTAGCTTATTAGAATAGAGAATAGTAGGATGGCATGCATCTGAAGGTTGGACTGACACCTAGCGAGTATGTGCATTACAGGAGAAGGTTTCAAAGATATTTGTGACTTATCTTCAAAATTTTGAATAATATTTTTAAGCGTTTAGTTGAAAGTTTTATGTTACATCTTCTCGTAATTAGTTGCATTGTCTGATTCTCAGACTTATCGAAATAAATCAGTGTGCTAAACCATGCAAAAGATATTCATTCTGAGAGTAATATCCCACTTCTTCAGGCACCTAGAAAATAATAACATCCACATAGTCCAATAGAAAGTATTCATCTATTCAAAATCGTATATTTAGATCAAAGAAATTCAAATGACATCAATCATTCAGATCAGATCGCAAAAGTTCATGGCAGTTGTAGTGGAAGAATTTGCTATGAAGGATGAGCCTGACAAAAATCTAATGTTTCCTATGTTTTTAGATGTTTCCGAATCCGACATATTTCTCTTCAGACATTAATTGTGATTTCTCTAATGGGTGGTAACTTCTCTTCTCCTTCGATGTCCACGTATCGAACCGTCATGCCCTTAATAGGACAAACATATTTTCCCTTGTGCTTGGCTACTGCAACGCAGGAATCTACCAGATGTCCTCTTCCATATCTATCTCTGAAACTTATATCCATTTCATCTGCAATTAAAAAACAAATTGAATTGTTTATCTGAATTTGACTATGGAAATTGACTTAAGGTCTCACAGCCTACGGGAATTAAGTTAAGGCATGAATCACTAATGAAAAACTCAGAATGTGACTGATTCTGAAGCAATCAAGTGAAAATCCTTAACAATTTTGTGCTGCTGCATACCATAAAGCTTAACTTCCATTCTAGAGACATTACTCCAGTCAATTTCTATGCTACTGCTATGCTTATACATAGCGCAAAGTTAATCGAACCATGGAAATTTGACTTTCGCTTTCTTAAGTTACAAGGACTACGATGGACAATATATCAATCACGTCGACCGAGGCGGTAAGGATAATTGATGCTTGAAAAAGCAATGCATGATTAGTATTGTAGTAAATGCGGGCTACAACTGCAACTTTGCGTAAATTACGCAAGTGGGACTGAGATATTCAAGCCCGTCCAAGTTGATTTCGCCACCTTTTTTGAATTTTAGCGTTCGCTCGTTATGATGCTGTCTGCAAGTTAATCCTGTTTTTTTTGAGTGGTATGGAGTGCTTTCATGTTTAGAGAAAGGTGAAAGCAATTCATAGCGCTTTTCTTGTTGATATTTTTTCCGTTATATTGTCTTGAAGACAATTCTCTTCTATTGCCTGATATGCAAAGTTTCAAGAATATGTTTTTTGTATAACTGCGATATTATGTTGGCAAAATCAATGAGAAGAATCAAATTGCTGAAACCTGCGTAGTTGTATTTCCTTGTAATAAGGCTGTATGTTGTAAGTTATTTATCAAAATGATTACATATTGAATTAAATGATAACAACCGCAAAATGGGGAAGATATTACTAATGTCAGACATAATAGATATTGGCCCGGGCACTAGATATTCCAGTCCCGGTCCAGCCCGAGTGCCTACATATTTTTCAGGGCCGGGGACGCTTCCAAGTCTGACTGCCATTATGCTACACAAGCTATTAGTTCATGTGAGTTTCTACTTCCGCTAACGTTTGTCACAATTTTTCTTAAGAAAGTTGTTTCACAATTGTACAACTGGGATCAGATACATTGCTAAAAGATTTTGCTACTTTGCTATTCAATTCTATTAACATCTGTTAGCGCTGACTTTTAGGAAGCAAACAAGATTTATAGGAGAAATTATATGCAAAAGGTTCAGAATTTCTTACCAAATGGGCTTTCGGAGAAACTTCTAGCCACACTGACTATCATTTCCTTGGGTTTGAACTCTTTGCCAAGATCGATCCTGATATTGAAAGGATCTTCCTCGTAATTGAGAGATCCATCTTCGAATATATCATTGAGGAGATGCAAATTCCATTCACATTTTTTATTGACAGGGATTCCAACAGGCTTCCCAATCATAACATTCTCTGAAAAAGAGCAATTTCAGTTTCTCTCACTTTTCTAAACAAACAATTTGCACAAACACCAAACGTAGTAAGGAAATATGTTTGGTTTGCAATCATCGAATAACATGTTGGCAAAATACGTAGTAGACTATGTACCATATACTAGAACCCAAGAGCAGGAGGGAGCAGGTATCCCGGAGGGCACTCGAATTCAAACGAGGCAACTTTTTCCGTTCGCTCAGTTTCTCGTTCATTTCACGCTTTTCTTCGCTCTTTCAGTTGGACGTTCATTTTGGATTTGCGCTAAGCCGTTCAGGTCGCTCAGTTTGTTCACCTTGTGAGAAGGCAGGGCTGAAGAGGCAGTCGCAGGCGGCCTTTTCCTCGAAGGCGGATCAACAGTCCCCTTGGGGTTGCGGAGGTGGAAATGAGCTCTTTGCTCATAGGGTTAATGGAGAAGGCTTATGCGCACTCGCAATATTAAAGGGCATTTTTCCCGCTTTTCTGTCATTGAATTTCGTAATCCACTATTTCCGAACGAAATTGTTCAGTAATTTTTTTGTTGTTCAAATTCTTGTCATGTAGTTTTGTGTTCGTATATTTTGGTAATAATTCATTTTCTTTGTAAATGTTGTTGTAGTTGATATCAAGAACTTAATTTTATGCATTTGTGAAAAGATCTTTCTGTTTTTCGGTATTGACTTTTTTCCTGTGGTGCTAATGTTCGCAAGATAGCAAAAGAAAGCATTTTAAAGAAAATTAATTCGTGTTGTTACGCGACGTTTCGGACGGTAATAAACAGTCCATTATCAAGATTACAATATTGGATTTACGAAATCCAAAGATTGAAAAACGATTTAGCTTTAATTCAGAAAGAATGGGCTATTTTCAGCAGTTATTAATAACAATATTGCCACGGATTATTCGTATGATGAGTTATTATCTTCACAGCTTTAACCTAGGATATGAGCATACACACGTAATTACATTCAGACACTAAGATGTTGGAAATGATCGTGGGCCTGTGGGATTCCTATGTGTCGAAAATTGACTAATCATGTAGAATGTATGAGCCTGGGATTAAAAAGCTGTCGAAAAGCCTCCCATATAGCCCTGGCTTGATAACGTGCTTGTCAAATTATATGCGGATAAGGTGCTTGCTTTTATCGACATGTCGAGGATGAACAAGCAATTTCTTCATATAGTCAGTCAATATTTCGATAGGAATTCGATGCATTGGAAAAACATCAGTTCACTTCGTTCATCCGTTCATGAGCGGCAAATTCCGTTCAGTTCAGTGGCAGCAGCTGGAATATCTCGTTTGTTCAGTTCACTCGTTCACAGTGAGCAGCTGAGAACCTCGTTCACTCAAAAGTCCGAAAGCACTGGTACATATCCTAGAGTTTGGCTAAGAGCGTGTGAAGGAGAAGAACTCGCAGCTGCTGGAGTTCAGCTTCGGAGCTGTGATGAGTTTGGGATGGTTTTGGCCTATATGACCATAGAGCGCTAGGGGATAATGTGGAGGCAACATTCATAGATTCATAAATAGAATGGTTTATAGAAAAGGATGAAGCTGAGAGATTTTGATTATTTTCCAAACTTAGGACTGTCGTGATTGAGGAAAGGGTAGCCACCTGTAACCACATACAGCAGCAAATACTTACTTCCATCCATTAAGAGACCAAAAGCTTCGATGCAGTCAATTGTAACTTTTTTATGACCACGGAAATGTAATTTCAGTGTAGATCCAGAGGCTCCCCATTGATTGTTAGCAAAGCAGTCTGGTCTTAGCGTGATGACATTCTCTTTTGTCGCAAATGTCTTGTAGTGTGTGTAGAAGTTGGAATCACTAAAACCAATTCGAGCGGTGATTTCATCAAAAAGTTGAGCATCGTCCTTATCTGAAATTGAGTAAATGTGATTATTTGATTCGCGTCCGACAGACAGAGCATGATGCAAACATGCAGACAGTGACTAATTTGTCTGTGCCGCACACAGATATCTCGATGCAGACAGTGACTAATTTGACTATGCCACACACAGATATCTCGATGCAGACAGTGACTAATTTGTCTATGCCACACACAGATATCTCGATGCAGACAGTGACTAATTTGACTATGCCATACACAGATATCTCGATGAAGACAGTGACTAATTTGACTATGCCATACACATATTTCTCGATACAGACAGTGACTATTTGTATATGCCGCACACAGATATCTCGATGCAGACAGTGACTAATTTGACTATGCCATACACAGATATCTGGATGCAGACAGTGACTAATTTGTCTGTGCCACACACAGATATCTCGATGCAGACAGTGACTAATTTGTCTGTGCCACACACAGATATCTCGATGCAGACAGTGACTAATTTGACTATGCCATACACAGATATCTCGATGCAGACAGTGACTAATTTGTCTATGCCACACACAGATATCTCGATACAGACAGTGAATAATTTGTCTGTGCCGCACACATATCTCGATGCAGACAGTGACTAATTTGTCTGTGCCGCACATATATCTCGATGCAGACAGTGACTAATTTGTCTATGCCACACACAGATATCTCGATGCAGACAGTGACTAATTTGTCTGTGCCACACACAGATATCTCGATGCAGACAGTGACTAATTTGTCTATGCCGCACACAGATGGCTCTATGCAGACGGTAAGACATCGCGTGGTAGACCCAAGCGACGGTGGATAGATATTCTCGGACGAACATGCGACTTACTACATAATGTGGTGAAGGAGGACGCTTTGCAGAGAATGAAATGGAGAAAGTGCAGCATCGTGGACATCGGACTGACGTCAAAAACGCAACAAGATGATATTGATGACCAGTAAAGTATTGATTGATACCAATGTATACATTGGTGAAAGTCCACGTCAGGGATATAACCCTACATGCAACCCGCACTAATGCTATCCGTTCCGAATTAGTGAGCTATATACTGTAGTGTTCGCTTTCAGTTTAGTTGACCCTTTTCTGCTGATTTGTCTAATTGCTTCAAGAGTATTTCAGGCTTTTATTCTTTAGATTGTCAAGTTCATTGTTAAGACTTATCATCTTGATCAGCAAATAATATATGTACCTGTCTGTCTTGAATGAAAAATTATGTGTGAAAGATTTTACAGCATTGCCCGAACTTTAGGGACAGGAACTGTCAGGTATTCTTTGGTTAGGTACTGCTTTTCAGGAGCCATTTACTAAATTATGTCAGAAGTCAAAAGTCAAAAATGTTTTATTACCGATTAGCGGCTGACAAAAACTTGATAAAATTAAAAGTAAAAGAACCGGACCTGAAGATGATTTGGAGGAGTAACTGGCTCAAATGTTTGTCTGTTGAATGAATGGAACACAATGATGACGGAATATGCATGAAAGATGGAAGGAGAGACAAACAATAATCAATCAAAATCAAATATTTTGATTATCAGTAACATTCATCAAAATGCAATAGTGGAGTGTTTCATCAATTGACGGCTCATTTCTTTATTATACGAAGCTAATTCACGATTACTTTCCTATCGGTTAATAATCGTTACTTTATATTTTTGAAAAGTTATTTAGAAAGAGGGTGGACAAAAACATTCAAATATGCAACAGATTCTTGAATACGGACATTTTTGTCAATTGTGTGCAATTTGCATGGTCATGGATTACCTTCATTACCAATTATCTTCATTCATTTCATTGCTAGACTGTATTACTGTATTCGATTTCATCGTTCATTGTTTCATTCATTTTACCATAGCACACAACTTTTAACTGCCACGACTTGTTTTGATGTGTGACTTATGTTCATTCATTGGAAAGTGAAATATATGCTGACTTGACTTTCATTAAATTGCTACATGCTGACTAGAATGGTCGTTTTCCTCAACTGCGCGATTAATAGAGAGAATTCAACACAATTTAAGCGATTATCAGTATGCAATGTGTTAACGTAATGAATCAACTGATTGAAGGACAAGAACACAGACACAAATGTCGAGCCTCTCGATTGAAAGATTAATTATCAATTGACTAATTGACGGATGGTTCTCTTAAACGGATATGAATAAATCTCACTTGTCACGTCGTTGCCAAAGATTAAGTCCTATTGCTTCTCATTTTCTCTGCTTCTGTCAAGTAGCAGGATATTGATTTCAATTCATTCGTATGTACCGAATGCAGTCTTGAATATAGATTCTCTTCATAGAAGGGAGAAGAAGGGAGAGAAGGGGGAGGGGGGTAGAAGGGGGAGAAGGGGGGCATTAAGAAGGGATGTACTTTCTCCGGATTTCCATATAGACTGGATTTTACAAATTTTGTTTTCTGGGTTATCAGAATATCAGAACATATATTTTTCCAAAGAAAACACGTTAGGTGATGCAATCTACAGTGAAAAGATGAATGATAGTGAAAAGTCAAAAACGAGATGATGAGGTACGATGATACGGTGATACAAAATGATATTTACAAATGATAGAATTATGATAAATGGTCATTAGATATTGAAAACAATGGAAGGAGAGGACAGTCAATGGTGTATATGTAATTCAATGGTTACTATATTATCATGAATCAATGGAGCATTATATGGAGTAATAAGCTATTATATGGAGTAATAAACGGCATGAATCTATTAAAAACTTGTTATTTTACGGAATCCCAACATGATTTATATTAATTTATTTAATCCTAAATATTACGAGGTCCGGAACAGAATATTTATTATGTAATTTATTCATGTAATCGAGTAACGTATACAACATGAATCAATTCAATAAAAATTAATGTAAATGATCTCACCTGTAAAGGAGCGTAAATTGCTAAACACCACGTTAAGTTGATAAAATCGTTCCGGACCTCGAATGAGCTAGATTTCGAAAATTAGACTGAGATTTCTAATGCGATGTCTCGCTCTTTGTGGCGTGTAGGTAAGTAGCATTCAGTTAATCAATCACTGTTCCAATCGGATTTGTGTGATTGCAAATAGCGAATGTTCTGACGTCATTTGCAGCTTTGATGTATTTACTTAATTTTGTAACGCTTCCTATATTTAGTTTTTGTAGCATACCATAGAAATCTAGTTTCGAAACATTAATAAGAAATGGTGTGTAACGTGATCTGATATCTCCGTAAACTGAGCATTCACAAATGAAATACAGTTTCTATTGTTCTATAATATTCAAGCTCTAAAATATTCAGTTAACCTGGTCTTAACGGTATTCTTACATTGTCTGACAGTTATGTTTAAAGTTTTTATGCTTTCATCTAGGTATGACAGATTCTCTTGCTTGATCAGCTTTCCTATTCTCCAACATCATGTATACAAATATTTGTTGTCAGTTAAATTTCGTGAAATTTGGTCAAAACAAAATTTTATAATACTATTATTATGATTGAACATAATTTTAATCCAAAAATTGATAGCAGCTTTATAAAAATAAAATTCTAAAGGTAGTAATCCAAACTCACCAATCAAACGATAGGTTGCTGTTGTAGGTGACAAATGATAGAAACGTTTGTAGAATTGAAACTGTATTTTATTTAATTCAGTTAATTTGTTATAGAGCAAAATTCACCACCATATTGCATTTTTGATAAAGTTAACATTTCAAATGTGTTTCTTACAATTGTTCCATTAACGTCTACAAGTTCTTTTAATTTTATAGCAGTTAAATAAGCAGATTGATTGCCTTTTTTAGAAAGTGAAAGTAAATGCCTTTTAGTATTATTTGAAATCCAAAATCCTAAGTATTTATATTCTTTAACGATTTCAATTTGTTTTGTATGATCGTTCAAACTGATATTTATAAAATCATTTTCATGAACATCATTATGAATCATAATTTTTGTTTTATCGTAATTAATTTGAAGACCATTGATGTAGCAGAAATTGTCAACTATTTCTAGTTGTTTGATTAGACCAGCTTTGTTATTGCTCATTAGGAGAATGTCATCTGCATATATTAAACATGGTATATAGAAATCACAAATTTTCGCGGCATTTGTGTCCACAGTTTTGGAGTAAATTTCTTGTGCTAAGGAATTCATGAATATAGAAAATAGGGTTGGTGACAAACTGTCTCCTTGAGGTAAGCCATTTTGTAAATCAAATGTTTCAGATTCAACACTATCATATAGTATTTTGTATCTTTTTTCTGTGATTAATCTATTCAGAAGGTGGAGAAAATTACTTTTAGGAAGCAACGCACGCAATTTCTCTATAAGTATTGTTTTGGGAATTGAATCGAACGCCTTTGATAAATCTATAAAACCTGCGTATAAAGGTTGTTTACCGTTTTTGTAGATTTGTAACATTTCTCTAATTATATAAATATTGTCCATCGTTGAGCATCCTTTTAGAAATCCTGTCTGACTTGGATGAATGATATTATTTTCTTTTAGCCATTGATTTAATCTTTCATTCATAATTTTAGTCAACAGTTTTTCTATATTTGAACTCAAATTTATAGGTCGATAGCTAGATGTAATGTTTTTATTGCCTTTTTGTATATCGGCATTATCCAGCTTTCAGAAAATGGGATTTCATCGTCATCATTCAAAAGTCGGTTGAATAACAGTTGCAGTATAGGCAAAGTGCTCTCCGATTCTTTAAACATTTCTGATGCAAGTTTATCTGGACCACTTGATTTGCAATTTTTAGTAGCATTTAAATTCTCTTTAATTTCATCTATTGTTATTTCGCTGTCTAAAATTTCATCTAAAATTGTGGTTCTTGGTTCGAAGGTTTTCTTGAATGTTACCGGTTGTACAGGCATATCTGCATTTTTTAATTCTTGCAAAAAATTAGTAGAGTTTAAATTACTTTTAATGGTACGTTTTCTATTATTGTTTATAAAATGCCAATATGTTTTATGATGATTGTTTTCTTTAGCAAATATCAATTTTTCTAAATTATCATTTTTCATCTTCCACTTTTCTTTTCTTATTTCCTTTTGTAAGGTTTTCCTTGAGCACATTAACCTTTGTAAGTTTTCATCATTTTTATTCATTTTGTATAATGTAACTTCTTTTCTATAAATTTTTCTTAATCGAGTTATATTTTCGGAATATTTTGATTTATGAATTTTGGTTCCAGGATTATTAGCACTATTCCTTATTGTTAGCAGTTCTCTATACATCTCATTCGCATTCATAGGATTGATCTTTAATTCATTTGATAATTCTAGGCATTTCATATCGAACATCTTTTGATCAAACTTTGAACAATTTTCTTTTGTCCATTTATAAGGAAATATTCTCTTAAACAAAGGCGTTGGATTCAATATTTTCACTTTGTTAGTGGATGATAATCTTAATTTAATTTTTATCTGTGAATGATCAGTATACAAAACGGGATTACCAATTTCAAAATAGTTTAAAATATTAAGAATGGATTCTGATATGATCAAGTAGTAGTCAATCATGGATTTCTTTATAACATCATTTTGAATGCAGTGAAATGTACATTCACTGAAAAAAATCTCGATTTATGCGATTCTTCTTGATCTAACTGCAAGTTGGTGATTTCCTGTTTGATATTTAAGGAACATCTGAACTTCTCTTCCATCTTCGTTTAGATTAAGATAAATTTTTGTATTGCATTCAAATCCTGCAAATCTTAAATAACTTGGTCCAGTTTGACTGGATATTGCATTCTGAATCCATTGTTCACGGAAATATTCCTTCAATCGATTTTTAGACGAAAAACTTTTGATTATTAAATGAATTAAATGATGAAAACTTTATCCAATATAAAATTGCTGCCTTACAAAAGTGATATTCATATGGAAATATTCCAAATTCTCCTATTAAACAGCAGTTACACATACATATACCGGTTCTCTCTTGTTTTTGTGAATTTGAATGATTTCCTTTAAAATGAAAATACTATCCAATGCAGTTTCCTTTTTTAAAAAACCTGTTTGCGCAGGATGAATAGTATTTTGCTTATTTATCCATATATTTAGTCTTTCATTAATAATTTTTGTGAACATTTTCTTGACACAAGAAGATAGCGCTATGTAACGGTAGGAATTGGTGTTCTCCTTGACGTACTTCTTTAAAGATTTCATGCATTAGATGATCATGTCTACTAGCTTTTAGAGTCTAGCTTCTTTGATGCATTTCTCGATTTCTAATATCCTCAGGTTGACATATCCCAAGGCGATATTTTTTTGAATCTTCGATTCATGCTGTTTAGTAGTAAGTAAAACTCCACTTCTGGATAGCGCAAGATGGCCGCCGTCGCTGAGTCCCCCCCCCTCTGGAACGACAGAGTGTCGTGGTCGGCCGCCGTGGTGCTTCGTGTCTGAGTCCCCCCCCTCTGGAACGACAGTGTGAGACTCGGGTGAGTTGGTCCGACCGCCTGGTTGACGTGGGCGACCGTCTAGGTTGACGTGGGCGACCGCCAGGATTAGTCTTGAGGCTATAGTGTGTGATGTTTTTGGTGCAATCTGCTGAATGTTGGGTTGTAAAATGGGTTGTTTCGAGTGGAAGGAGTGGTCGGATGAGAAAACGGAGGTCAGATTCGTATTCAGCGTGAAATTCTGCATCGGTAGGGTGAGTTTCAAGTCAATCGGTGAGAAAAAATTTTCAACATTTTTCGAAAAACGACAGAGTTAGAATTTGGGACGTTTTGGTGTGTAGCGTCAAAACGAAGCATCGGATGAGAAAACGGAGGTCAGATTCGGATTCAGCGTGAAATTCTGCATCGGTAGGGTGAGTTTCATGTCAATCGGAGAGAAAAAATTTTCGCCCCCCCCCCTCTGGACAGCTTGCTTCCAGTGGACGGATTTTGTCGTGTGATAGCTCGTTTGAAAGCTAAGAGTGAGACAAATTCAGTGAAAGAATCGGCTTGTTCCTATCTGTCTTCGTTCAAAAGTTAGAGCGGTTACAAGATTTTAGGTCGGAGCTCGCTTACCTGAAAAAATCCTAAGTGTCAGAGTGACTTTGTATGGGTAAAATTTTGAAAATTTTCCAAAGTGTGGAATTTCGACCTGGGACCGTCACCAAAACATTTTTCATCAAATTTCACTGACCTCCCCCCCCCGACAGCAATCTTCTAACTTTGGTTCTAGTGGACGGATTTTGTCTTACAGCTACTCGTTTGAAAGAGGAGAAAAAACTGCTCGACAACATTTTTTGTTGCGAGTCAATCGGACCAGCCGTTCAAAAGTTAGAGCGGTTACAAGATTTTAGGTCGGAGCTCGCACACCTGAAAAAATCCTAAGTGTCAGAGTGACTTTGTATGGGTAAAATTTTGAAAATTTTCCAAAGTGTGGAATTTCGACCTGGGACCGTCACCAAAACATTTTTCATCAAATTTCACTGACCTCCCCCCCCCCCCCGACAGCAATCTTCTAACTTTGGTTCTAGTGGACGGATTTTGTCTTACAGCTACTCGTTTGAAAGAGGAGAAAAAACTGCTCGACAACATTTTTTGTTGCGAGTCAATCGGACCAGCCGTTCAAAAGTTAGAGCGGTTACAAGATTTTAGGTCGGAGCTCGCACACCTGAAAAAATCCTAAGTGTCAGAGTGACTTTGTATGGGTAAAATTTTGAAAATTTTCCAAAGTGTGGAATTTCGACCTGGGACCGTCACCAAAACATTTTTCATCAAATTTCACTGACCTCCCCCCCCCCCCCCGACAGCAATCTTCTAACTTTGGTTCTAGTGGACGGATTTTGTCTTACAGCTACTCGTTTGAAAGAGGAGAAAAAACTGCTCGACAATATTTTTTGTTGCGAGTCAATCGGACCAGCCGTTCAAAAGTTAGAGCGGTTACAAGATTTTAGGTCGGAGCTCGCACACCTGAAAAAATCCTAAGTGTCAGAGTGACTTTGTATGGGTAAAATTTTGAAAATTTTCCAAAGTGTGGAATTTCGACCTGGGACCGTCACCAAAACATTTTTCATCAAATTTCACTGACCTCCCCCCCCTCTGGACAGCTAGCTTCCATCTTGGCTTCTACTGGACGGATTCTGTCGTGCAATAGCTCGTTTGAAAGCTAAGAGTGAGACAAATTCAGTGAAAGAATCGGCTTGTTCCTATCTGTCTTCGTTCAAAAGTTAGAGCGGTTACAAGATTTTAGGTCGGAGTTCGCTCACCTGAAAAAATCCTAAGTGTCAGAGTGACTTTGTATGGGTAAAATTTTGAAAATTTTCCAAATTGTGGAATTTCGACCTGGGACCGTCACCAAAACATTTTTCATCAAATTTCTGTGAATGAGGGGGGAGGGGGGGGAGGTCAGTGAAATTTGATGAAAAATGTTTTGGTAAAGGTCCCAGGTCGAAATTCGGAAGTTTTAAATTTTTCAAAATTTTCACCACACTGGAGCTCTCACACTTAGGAATTTTTTCACTTGTGGCATGTTACATGGACATGTGCTGGCGGACCAACTTTCCGTGGTCATATGAGAATGGTTCAGGTGGCATATTGTAAAGAATGATTAGACGAATCGTTTGCAACAAACCGCATGTCGCTACGATGAATACTTTCGGAGATAGAGCCATTTTAAGTTTTCTTCCAAGCATATATAAACCCCCGACAACGTAAGTCTGATCACTTCATCGAAAGACGAGGTAAGCGACGGTCGTCGCTCTGAGCTCCCGATATCGGGTGTTTCAAAGGACTCTATCTTTTGAAGTAGGCAAGCTATCTTGCTACTTCAAAGTTTGTATGATAGAGTTTGATAGTGTCTTTACTACTGATAAAATTTTTTAAAAGTAGTATGAGTAGTAAAATGCGGAATTTTTTAAAAATTCTTAATTTTCACTTTTTTCAAAGTTTTAACATATAGACTAAGGTTTTCAAGTATCCTGAGTTCAAATATGCTATCAGATTTGAAATTTAACTAAGTCTAAGGCAGCTTTGAGGGGTTAGATCCCAGCTACTGATCACTACCTTTGACTCGGCGTTCCTGTTACCACTTCGGGGCAGTGACAATGATGTCTTCAGCTGTAAAGAGCGGGTATCGGGGAAGATCTCTCACTTCCCTAGTGATCAGTACAAGGCCTTCGGGCTGTCGACGGGATCGAGTGCCACTCACTACACTCACATCTATCATTCCTCACTAAGTGTTGATATTATGTTGAATGTTGACTAAGTTGAATGTTGAATGATGATATTATGTTCTAGGCTGTATACTACATTCAAATCTGCTATCAGATTTGAAATTTAACTAAGTCTAAGGCAGCTTTGAGGGGTTAGATCCCAGCTACTGATCACTACCTTTGACTCGGCGTTCCTGTTACCACTTCGGGGTAGTGACAATGATGTCTTCAGCTGTAAAGAGCGGGTATCGGGGAAGATCTCTCACTTCCCTAGTGATCAGTACAAGGCCTTCGGGCTGTCGACGGGATCGAGTGCCACTCACTACACTCACATCTATCATTCCTCACTAAGTGTTGATATTATGTTGAATGTTGACTAAGTTGAATGTTGAATGATGATATTGTGTTCTAGGCTGTATACTACATTCAAATCTGCTATCAGATTTGAAATTTAACTAAGTCTAAGGCAGCTTTGAGGGGTTAGATCCCAGCTACTGATCACTACCTTTGACTCGGCGTTCCTGTTACCACTTCGGGGTAGTGACAATGATGTCTTTAGCTGTAAAGAGCGGGTATCGGGGAAGATCTCTCACTTCCCTAGTGATCGGTACAAGGCCTTCGGGCTGTCGACGGGATCGAGTGCCACTCACTACACTCACATCTATCATTCCTCACTAAGTGTTGATATTATGTTGAATGTTGACTAAGTTGAATGTTGAATGATGATATTATGTTCTAGGCTGTATACTACATTCAAATCTGCTATCAGATTTGAAATTTAACTAAGTCTAAGGCAGCTTTGAGGGGTTAGATCCCAGCTACTGATCACTACCTTTGACTCGGCGTTCCTGTTACCACTTCGGGGTAGTGACAATGATGTCTTTAGCTGTAAAGAGCGGGTATCGGGGAAGATCTCTCACTTCCCTAGTGATCGGTACAAGGCCTTCGGGCTGTCGACGGGATCGAGTGCCACTCACTACACTCACATCTATCATTCCTGACTAAGTGTAATGCTTTAGGAATATGACTGTACTACATGATTCAAAACTTATACTAATTTCATTGTCTTACAGTTAACGAGAAATCTGAGTACTGACAGCAAAAATGGTGAACAATGATAGAAATAAGAAGTTTCACATTAAAATGTGCGTATGCGGTCGAATCAACCGCCGAGACGGTCTCAGGGACCACATAAGGAAGGCAGGGGCCGACCACATGGTTATCCTGAATAGGGTTGCCTGTGTGAAGTGCAGGGTGCTGTTGGTTGTTGGGCAGGAGGCCGAGTTTTATCGGAGGCATGGTGAGTGTACAGGAGGGTTGGTGACCGATTTGAGATTTGTGGAGTTGATGAATGCTGAGAAGGAGCGAATGTTGGAGAAAGAGGCCAAGAATGTTGTTGAGAATGCTAGTGGGAATGTTGTTGAGAATGCTAGTGGGAATGCTGTGGAGAATGCTAGTGGGAATGCTGTGGAGAATGAGGTAGAGAATGCTGTGGCCGGTTTGAAGGCTGACAAGTGGCGGAAGAGAGTGTTTGAGAGTGATGATGAGGATGATGTGGATTTGGATAGGGAGCGAGTGAGGAAGTGTGTGAGGAAGTTGAGCTCTTCATCGTCGGAGGTATCCAATATTGTTATTAGCGACCCCCCGAAGAGCTCATCTTCCCCAATAGTGAAGGGTGGTGGGGTACGGAAGCAGTCGGCGCGGTGGGATGAGGACATGGAAAAGAAGCATGTGTCGCAGCAAGCGGCACATGCTTTGTTGGTAGATCGCTACGAAAGTTTGAAGAAGGTGAATGAGAGAACGTTGAGTGAGTTGAGTGAGCTGAAAATGAAGGAGGTGAAATGTAAGGAGGTGGCGGATGAGAATATCCGTATGAGGCGTGTTGTGAAAGAGTTGAAGGAGAATGTGCGAGTGTTGGAAGACAAGAATGATGAGTGTGAGAAGAGGGCGAGTGCTGCGGAGAGGAGAATGGGAGAGGCAGAAGCGAAGTTTGAGGAGATGATGAAGGAGATGAGTGTTTTGAGAGCGAAGAATGTTGAGTTGGAGAGGACTGTGGCTCGGCGGGGTGATGAGGCAGGCGTGTGAGAAGTTGGAGCGCATGAGGGATGAGTGGGAACGTGTGAATGAGGATCGTTTGTTTGAGTTCCACATCCCTATTCGGGATAACCATCTGGCCGGCGAAGTCCTCGTCAATAAAAGCCTGGACGAAAGCATTGTATGCTATCATGGACATCCGAGCAAGAAATGCCTCCACGCCACACTAAGAATGCGCGGGCATCTGCACAAATTTTCAATCAGGAAGCCCGCGAGACTGCCTAAGGATGACTAACTTGGTAAGTGAAAAGCAAATAAGATAGTATATCCTATTCTAATACATATCATTTTCATTGCAGATCTTTGCCTGCCTTGACCACCCCATCAATTTACTCCCGAGAACGAACCATCGGCTCTCTTAAGGGCCAACTAGGGGCAAGACATGATAGAACCTCCACGCGGTTTGCCCTGGGCAGTCTTCGGACTGGCGAATACTATCATTAAGTTGAATCTGCTATCAGTCAACTTGAACGTTGCGTCGCGTTAGAGGGGTATATAAACCACTGCCTCTCATTTCATTTCATTTCAATCATGCAGACGCCGAACAGTCAAGTCAGCTCTCCTCGCGGACCGCAGTTAAGGCCGCGAAATTTATTTGAGGAGTTTGTCAGGCTAGAGGAGCAAGACAGAGTTTTTAATAATCTTGCTCGGATTGGCAATCCGATGACAGCAACTGCTGTCAATCCAACGGAATGGCGCTACATTCCACTTTTTAGCCATGTGCCAGCTAGTGTGGAAGTCGACAGTGCTACCAAAGAGAGAGTCAAAGACTCTCTCAGCAGAATTGGTAGGGTGTAAGATGACGTTACTCCCGAGAACGAACCATCGGCTCTCTTAAGGGCCACCATGGGGCAAGACATGATAGAACCTCCTCGCGGTTTGCCCTGGGCAGTCTTCGGACTGGCGAATACTATCATTAAGTTGAATCTGCTATCAGTCAACTTGAACATTATGCAGTCGATTGCTATCCCTGAAGCATTCTGATTCGCTGTTGAGCAATTCATTGTTGAAAACCCTATATAAGCCAGAAGATTGTAGCGCTTCTCATTCAATTTGAAGTCACGATGGAAGCGACATCTGCCGACAACATTCCCGTCTTCACCGATGAAGACAACGGCATTCCCAACTTCATCATCCTCGACGAGTGGGATGAAGAGGATGAGAAGAAGGGGAAGATCAAGAAGATCATTTGGACGGATGAGGTGTGGACTCCTAAAACCACCCGCATCCGAAAGGTGCCAGATGCACCAGTACGACCTCGGCGGTATAGGGTCTATGACAACCTAGCTGTCATACCTATTGACTATTCAAGCCAATAGTCAACTTAATTGTCACCGAGAACGAACCATCGGCTCTCTTAAGGGCCACCATGGGGCAAGACATGATAGAACCTCCTCGCGGTTTGCCCTGGGCAGTCTTCGGACTGGCGAATACTATCATTAAGTTGAATCTGCTATCAGTCAACTTGAACGTTGCAAATGAAGTTCGGTGTAATACTTCCTTTCGACGGGCGTTCCTGTAAAGGGCGGCGGTGAAACCCGTAGCTATGTATACCGCAAGGGACATTCGGCAATGGTCAATCTTGTTAAACCTCTCTGCGTCATGTTTGCAAGTGATTGCCTCTGTCTCAACGTAGTATGCATTCGCGCCAGGGCGACATTTAGCCAACTGTCGAGGGTTGCCTAAAACTTTCCATTGCATACGTTATGAGAACCATGAGTTCTACCTGTCTCTATCAATGAGACGAATTGATGAATGGAATGAAATGGGAGGACACTCACGCGCCACACGCAACATAACACACTTCTCTCTTCCGTAGTCTAACAAGCTCTTTACACATGGATCGCAGTCGATTGCTATCCCTGTATCAGAAGTGTAAGCTATCTTAATTTATTTGACACTATTTCATCTACCATCATCGTCCATATGAAATGTTTTAAGATTTACAAGTTAGACTAAGCGTGCTACTATTTCCAAATGAAAAAGTATACATGGTTAAATCATCCACTTAAGCCCATCCGTAGTCTAACAAGCTCTTTACACATGGATCGCAGTCGATTGCTATCCCTGTATCAGAAGTGTAAGCTATCTTAATTTATTTGACACTATTTCATCTACCATCATCGTCCATATGAAATGTTTTAAGATTTACAAGTTAGACTAAGCGTGCTACTATTTCCAAATGAAAAAGTATACATGGTTAAATCATCCACTTAAGCCCATCCGTAGTCTAACAAGCTCTTTACACATGGATCGCAGTCGATTGCTATCCCTGTATCAGAAGTGTAAGCTATCTTAATTTATTTGACACTATTTCATCTACCATCATCGTCCATATGAAATGTTTTAAGATTTACAAGTTAGACTAAGCGTGCTACTATTTCCAAATGAAAAAGTATACATGGTTAAATTATTCACTAAAGCCCCATTCACTAAAGCCCCATTCAAGTAAGTCAGTATGAAAGCAAAGATAATACGAAATAAACATTTATTATGGCATGTATTTCAAAAGGTCTTCATCGTCAATATCGTCCCAGAGTCTGGCTTCACATAGATCACAAAAACAGTTGAGCTGCTTTAAACGTTCTTCTGCAGCGTCCCTCACTTTCTCAATGTACGCCCACTCCGCCACGGTTCGCGGTTGGGAGTTAGGGGTGTACCAGTCCCATATTTGATGCAAGTGCGACTTGCTGGTCATCTCCATCACCCCTTCGGCATCATATTGTAAATATTTCCACCGTATGCCTGTTAGGTCGGGCAACTCCTCTTCATCCTCCCCCGATAATGATAACTTTCGTATATTGTCCAGTCGGTACACCTTCTCCACCTTCACCTTTCTTGGTGCATTTGGTGTAACGAGCACCTTTGCTGATGTACATGGAGAGGAGAACTCCAATGCGGTATTTGGTGTTGTTGGAGGACTTGTCATGTTGTCTTTGAAATGCTGACTTTGAATAATGATAACTTTAACATTTTTCTAATTCTTAAGTATACACAAGCAGCCAATCAGAATGAACATCCAATGAATGAAGAGAATGAAAGTATATAAGCAAAGTGACATTCAGGTCATTTCATTTAATCTGTGAATCATACAAGTGACGAACGCACGATCTCTCTCTTTGACTATTATTCTGTCTGATCATATTTCATTAAAATGGTAAGTTAAAGATTTCCTCTCTCATCTCCCTCAAACGTGTGACTAATAGCATCTTCCTCGATTTCAGGCATCAACTTCATCACCAACGCCCTCTCTTCTCGAGGAAAGTTTAGAGTTATTGAGTCAAGGTAGGTTGTAACACTACACTGAGGCTTGAACAGAGATGAAAGAATGATTTCTCTTTCAGGTGATGTGAGTTCCAGCTCAGGACTCTCGCGGCAAGGCAACGAGTGGGAATGTGCCGACTGCGGACATATGTTTACAAGGAAGCACAGTCTCCTTCGACACATCAAACAACGTGTGTGTCAACGCAAAGCGGCGTCAATCTCCGGAGGTGAAGTTGATTCTGACGATGACATCTCCTTTCCTTGCGATTTGTGCCCTCTTTCTTTTGATAGTCACTTTCAGCGATCTTCGCACAGACTTCAACACACGCATGCAAATGATCACTACACCAACGGTACCTCTACCATCTCCCTCATTAATGTTTCACACAATAATTTAGTACGCGACTACTGCATGGAGTCCAATACTCAAATAGTAGATTTTCCTGAGTGGCTCCTTCAAAATTCTAACATTATCGAAGCGCTCTTCAACAATTTAGACAATTTTAGAATGAAGGCCCTCATCTACCTCAAACTAAAATATATTAAGATAGATTTTCAAACGGGTCAAGTGACGGAGAGAATACAGTTTCATGTTCCTTCCTCTTCCGCAACCGAAGTTGTAGACTGCGAGTCTTGGCTAAATTTTCACATTCAATGTTTAAAATCAAATGTAGATAAATTCAATGAACGCGACAGCGCTCTCATTTTTGATGGTGTGGACTCAGCCATATTCAAAATTTCCCTATTAGAAAGTCATGCAGCTCGAGGCACATTTAAACTACCAAAAACGTTGTATAATAAGAAAGCTGTCATCAATGTCGATTGTAAATCACAGTGTTTCAAATATGCAGTCCTATCCATCCTTCACTATAATGATATCAACGCGAATCGAAATCATACCTATAGCTATAGACAGTGGGAGGATGAACTAGACTTTGAAGGTTGTGATAGTAACAACATGAAAATCAAAGATGTAGAAACGTTCGAAAAACATAATAAGATTAAAATTGTCGTTCACGTGTGGGAGAAGGGGTTGAAGGGTGCCCGCTATAATTCACGTTCAACTTGTTATGAACGTGTAGTCAACCTCTTATTAGTAAAACAAGATGATAGCGAGGAATGGCACTACTGTGGTATTCCCAAAATCTCTCGCTTGTACACTCACTTGGGACACTCTAAAAGAGGTGAACATTTTGTATGCGACCGCTGCATCCGCTCCTTTTGGAGTAAAGATAAATTTGAAACTCACTATGAATGGTGCAAGCGAGGTAAATTACAAATGGAACGCATGCCCAAAGATAAAATATTTTCACATAGGGATAATGGTGACGAATTAAGTCCCCTGCGTGTCATTTACGCAGACATAGAATGCTACATTGATGATATCATCCACAAGCCAGCAGCCATATCCTGCTATGAAGTATGGCATGACCACTTTAGGAATAGACAAAACAAAATGCATACTTGGCAAGGTGAAGATTGCATTTCAAAATTTCTAGAATTTCTCGATAAAGCTGCTAAATTTCAACAATCATATGATTCCCAATTGCAGCGTAAGTCACTACATATGTCAGATGAAGACAAACAAAAATTTGAAAGTTGCACATCCTGTCCTAAATGTCATAAAAACTTTGATGATGATAAAATTAAGAAAGTGCGTGATCATGATCACATCACTGGTAAATTTAGAAACGCACTCTGCTCCAAATGTAACTTTTCACTTAGGTTGAGACGTCGTGTACTACCCGTCATTTTTCATAACTTTAAGGGCTATGACAGTCATATGCTCATAAAAGGAGGGTTGAGCCAGATGAAATCGTGGCAGTTTAATGTAATAGCACAAACGAGAGAAAAATTCATGGCAATGACAGCAAAAGTACCAGTAGATAAAACTAAAGAAAATAAGACAGTCTTCTTCGAAATAAAATTTTTAGATTCATTTCAATTCATGTCAGCGTCACTAGCTTCTCTCGTTCGTAATCTCAAGTTTCTTCCCCATAGTCAAACTTTGAAGAAACACTATCCAAACTTAACGGATGAAATAATCACTCGCAAAGGAGTCTTTCCTTATGCGTATTTTAGCTCAATGTCTAAACTAAATGAAACAACCCTTCCTTCCATTGACAAATTCAAAAACGATTTGACGGGTGAAGATTGTCCAGTAGAGGACTATGAACATGCTCAAGAGGCATGGTTAAAATTTGATTGTAAAACGTTTGGCGATTATATGATCGCTTACTTAGAATTAGATGTCATTTTGCTGGCTGATGTCTTTCAGGAATTTCGACGAGTGGCATTAGAAGAAGACAAATTAGATCCTGTCCACTTTGTCAGTCTACCAGCCATGTCCTTTAAATCAGCCTTTAAAATGACTGGTGAGACCATTCATCTCTTACAAGACCCGGAGATGTATAATATATTTGAGCGCGGAATACGCGGTGGTCTCACATTTGTAAATAAACATCATATAAAATCTGAAACAGTAGGTGATGATCATATCCACCTAAAGTACTATGACCAAAATAATTTATATGGTAGTTCACTGTCTAAACCACTACCTCATTCCGAGTTTAGTTGGTTAAATCAAGATGAGCTTGAGTATTACTCCAACCCTTCAAACATACTGAAGATTCCAGATGAAGGTGATTGGGGATATTATTTTGAAGTGGATTTGATTTATCCAAATAGTATTAAAAATAAAACTGCTGATTTCCCACTTGCACCTGAATCTGGCGAAGTGACTGAAGATATGTTTTCACCATTCATGTCACAATTTCATAATAACTTAACAGAGTGTGGACAGCCAAGGTACAAACCATGCCGCAAACTTTTACTCACCCAATATGATAAGAAAAATTATCTCGTACACTTCTGCATATTAAAATTCTATTTAGAAATGGGCATGCTTCTAAAGTCAGTTCACCGCATTATCAAATTTAGACAGAAAGCCTTCCTCAAACCCTACATAGATAGTAACAGTCAAAAACGTGCACTCGCCCAAAATAATTTTGAAAAGGATTTTTATAAATATAAGAATAACAGTCTATTCGGAAAGACCATGGAGGATGTTAGAAAACGTATGAATTACAAACTAGTCGTTGATGAACAAAAATATCACAAATTGACCTCATCACCTCTTTTCATTGATAGAGACATCATCGATGAGGATCTTGTAGGTGTTAAAATGATTAAATCAGAAGTTGAGTTGTGCAAACCCATCTATATTGGGCAAGCCGTTTTAGATTATTCCAAGCTTGAAATGTATCAACTCTTCTACAAAATATTAAAACCATGCCCTCTCGTAAAAGAGGTTCGCTTGCTGGGTGGTGATACAGATAGTTTCTTTTTAGGAATTACCACTCAAAAAGATTTAAATTTTAATGAAGTAGGCAAGTCATTAGAAAAATATTTCGACACATCTAACTACAATCCCACTCATCCACTCTATTCCATGCAGAATAAAGCCAAACTTGGTTGTTTTAAGGATGAAACAGCAGGAAAGGAAATAGATGAAATGATTCTCCTCCGTCCTAAAATGTATTCCATGAAACTAAAAGAATGTGCAGATAGTATTAAGAGTGCTAAAGGTATATCAAAATCCATTGTTCATAAAATGAAACATCGGTCCTATAAGAAGGCCTATAAAAATAAAACTATAACGTTTGTCAATATGACAATCTTAAAATCTCAAGTTCATACTGTGAAAACGTACACGTTCAAGAAACGAGCGCTTTCAGCATGGGAGGATAAGAGGTGTTGGATAGGACATAACACATCTCTTCCACATGGACATCCTGACACAAACATACCTCCACCCAAAAGAATAAAACTCACGCTACCACATTCAGGAGATGTATTGACATAATCAACTTTAACTCAGTATTTTGATGTTGCTTTTTGTAGATATACATGGTTGTTTTATGTATCGCATGAGATCGTTTCTTCCTTGTGAATATATGCCTACAGTCAGCCCATTCCCCCTATGTCTGTGAAAAGACTTTTTCATATACATATTTTTATTTCAATAAACATATCACAATGACTTCACTTTGTTTTCCGAAACACTAAAGTTACGAGGGATTTAGTATCTTTCACGTGGATGCACTCTTGTAAACCATTGGTAATTTTGATAGCAATAGAGGGTATAGTTTGTTTGATGACGGGATGATAGAAAATAGATTCAAACATCTTCTCGACTATTCCATATGAAGCGTCTTTATCATGAATGAAATCGCGTAAAATGTATTCTTTTTTCTCACCAACAGAAATAGGTAGAATCAAATCACTTTGAATGTAAAGGTGCTGTTCATGTTTATCAAGTGTCATTGGTGTTTCTATACCAATCGTATGCGCAGCAGCAAACACAGTTTGTAGCATTGAAAAACCAAAGAGTTTTTTCAAATTTTTACTCAATTGACATTGAATGTCATCACCCAGTCTCAGAACAACGCGTTGATTTTTCAATTGAAAACGAAATGTGGTGTGTCTTTACATCATATTTACTTTTCATCACATGCTTCAACTTCTGTTGTATATAAGGATTTACTACATGAATGAAGCTTTCAACTGTATGATATAGACGCGGCATTATATTGATAGCAACTTTAGATTCTTCATAAGACTGGTAAATTTTCTTGATGCGATCGCCATAGATGTCCACCCACCATTCATCATTAACTGAATCAGCTTTAGTGTGATATTCATGAGAAGCATACACCACACCGCTTCCAATAATAGGTGTATAATGTCTTACAAAATGACGCAAGGTTGGAGAGAAATAAACTGTAAGTTTGTCATTATATTTCTGAATAACCAACTTATTTTTGTCCGCCATAATTTTCTCTCCATACTTCTTACCCACAGTCTCACTCCATCGTTTTACTAACTCAATAAGTGATAAAGGTTGAACACCACGCTTTTTCAAAATGATGCGTTCTTCGCATTCTACAACATCTTCATCAAATATTTTAAATCTATAATGAAATTTGTTGATTCGATTTGAATAAACTTTTTTAACATTTGCAGTAGCAATTGACGTTAGATGTAGTCCATGACCAAAACCAAGATGTGGATAGAATTCACTATCCAACATCAGCGTAAGACCTTTAGTAAAAGAATGAAAGCGGAGGAACTGTCTCCCACTCCAACGATAGATAGTAAACTCATAAGCTTTCTGATTTTTATTCTTCATGATGGAAGTATTACCACTGTTGAATGCCTTAATAATTTTCTCATTCCCAAATGGTTCATAAGAATCTGATTTTATCTGAATCCATTCATAGTTCCACTTTCCATCTGATGTTAAATTGTATGGGAACTGAAATGCATTATTCATCGTTATTCCATCATGGGTGCGAGGAGTCAATATCATTTCTTCCAAATCATTCACATTCTGAATATTGCTATCATAGCAAATACTAGAAACGCCAACCTCCCATTCTCCTTCTAAATGCAGTGGCCGATTTAATTCTACTCGATAGTCTGATGGTTTATTTTTGGGAAATTTATTCATAGAAGCATTACTGGGCAAGTAGATTAGAAACGAGTCCTTATTTTCACTTTCCATATTATTCACATTGGAAAAATATATTAGCATACGTTTGCATTAACTCTTCATTCGGAAATGGAGTGTGATACTTGTCACAGCATCTTTATGAAAAGGAATCAACGCACCAGCATCGTCATAAATGGCAATATCAATTTGTGGGATGTAGTTTGATTTCAGCTTTGTATAATGCACTTTCTTGAAAGTATGCTCAGATAAAATACTGCAGCTTTTTGGCTGGTATGGTATCATTGCTAGCAATGGAGCTTCAACATCTCCCACACGTACATCTTCACCAATATTGGAATATATCTGAAAATAGTTAATACGACGCGATAGCGACATGTCTGCGCTAGCTTTGGTTACAGTACCACTTTTAAAGATATTTTGATCAAAACCCAAAATGTCCATTAGAGTTTATCCATAATTAGTTCAATACCTTTTCACTTATAGTGAGAGACAAAGTACCTTCTTTTTCAGAAAATGAAATATGTTGCTCATTAATCACTTCATTTAAATAATCTACAACCAATTTAACCGAAGTAATAATGCGAGGCATCAACACTCTTGTTTCATGTAAGATACCACCTAAAGGCTCTACACACTTTCTGTATAAAGATACGGTCCATTCTGTATCAAATTGATTTGACCTTTCACATGGTAAATGTTGCATATCAGATTTTCCATGAACAGCTGCAGAACGATGTCGTAAGAACTGATGAAAATCTTTGAACAAACTAATACTAGATCATCATCATTTAATTTGCTTATTGCAATATGATTAGATGATTTAATATAAGTCAATGTTGCCACTTGTTTACCATCAACTCGAAGGAGATAATTAAATTTCTTCAATAATGTTTCAGGAGTCATGTTTGTCTTTCTTGGCTTAATCACAATCTTCTTCACCAACGTCTTCTCATTTCTTGGAATAAGATCTACATAATAAGCTTCCTCTCGATATATTAACTGTTTATGACCACTTATGTGGTAATTAACGTTAAAATTATCATAGCTTGTTAAGGCGCTAGCGAGGTAACCTAAATCATTTCTTAAACTTGGACTTAAACCAACAATCCAATCTTTCTCAACTACATGATGTACATAATTATAATCATCATTGTGCGGAGTAAATTGGACAATATGTTTACTCGCTTTATTCAAGAAATCATATATAAACTTTTTACATGATAAGAGATCTTTCTTTGGCCACTGTGGAATATGTATACTCGGCACCCCTTTTCACATTGATAAGCAGCTGTACGCCTCATATTAATAGTCATCACCTCATGATCAAAAGTATAGACACAGTTGCTATAAACAAGTTGAGTGACACCCACTTCCCAATTTCCATTTAGCTGTTGTGCATGATCAATGGGAGTAGAAAAGAGTGCGGCTCGATTACTAGTAAATCTCTTTGTAGCCGCATTGCTAAGCAAAATATGATAAAACGACATTTTTATATTGCTAATCTGCAACTTTGCATAACATCATGAAGACTTGGATTTTGGACTCTCTACAATATATCAGAGTTGATCGTGATGGAAACGTACATTTCAAAAATTCTCATGGTCATACATCAAGAGGAATTACATTAACATGGCGACAATTTGTCAACCTCAATGATATCATGAGGGATTTGGAATATTTTGAAACATTAAGATTCATCTCCTTGGGTGATCAAGTTTGGCTTCAACATTACAGAAATGAAATTCAAATCTACCATTCTCATTCCGCAAACTGTTTCTCATTTCGCAAATACAATTGGGAGAAGTATAGAAGATACATACATCGCTCCATCATGACATTTATTCGTCGTTAGTTCATCGCCCTACTATGCAAATCTTAATCAGACATGACTACCACACATCATGAGTTGGAAATTAGATTCCCTACAACGTATTGAAACGGATCATGATCGAAACGTCTATTTCAAAGATTCAACTGGAAATGTGAGAAGAGAGTTTGCTTTATCTTATCGTCATTTTCAATCTCTACATCATATCATGAAGGACTTGAAATACTTCTATATGAAAAGACATTCACGTATTGGAAATCGCATCTGGCTGCGCGTCAACAATCGGCGAATTCAACTCTATCATTCCCCAACTTCATACTAACTTCACATTTCATCAAGGTAGTTGGGAAAAGTATAAAAGGAAGGTACATCGCTCAATTTACTCATTCTTTCATCATTGAAGCGCCATCGCTACACCCATCGTCAACATTCTCCGTCGCTTCAGACTCTACACCAAAATCGATCTCACAACATTACACCAACACCTTCCAAACAGCAAGTATTACCCGGGCCGTCCTCAAATGTTAGTGGTGAAGATGAACAATTCACGGAATCTTCAACTCTTCCCAAATGGGACTGTACAGATTCTCGGCGCCCTTTCTCATTCATCGGCGCAGTCAATGCGCTTAGAGCTACAAAGACTACTACGTCGGATATGGAAGAGGGAGAGGTGTGTGATGTCGAATCTGACTGTGGACAATATGGTGATCTCTACTCAATTGAGTGACAGTCTATCATTTTTGAAGATTCGTACCAGCAGTTACAGTTTGTGTTATGAACCCGAACTTTTTCCTGCAGCTCTCATTAGTTGTTGGTTACCTGTGCATGTGGCAATCTTTCATAATAGTAAAGTGATCATTACTGGACTAAAATCTCATGTACAAGCAAATGTGATCCAAGACTATCTCATTGAGTATGTACGTACCCAGCGGATTGTAAAATAAAAAACAATTTTTTCCAACATGATGTTTTTATTTCAAATCATGATAGAACTTACAAATCATTTTTTCATTAGAGGATGGATTACATGAAAAGTTTTGAATAATAGATGCAAATCGAGATACATGTAAACGTTTTAAGATGAGTACAGTACAAAAGCACCACACGTTGATGAAAGTGGATGTTGTAGTATGCGTTCATTTCGCTGATATTGACGCGTATGTTTTCTCAACCACTGCTGTGTTGGTATATTTGGAGGTTGAGCAAGAGAGTCAAATAGTTCACCACGTCGGTCTTCTCCAATAAAGATCGCTTTCCAATGCTCACCGCCTAAATTCTGCGAATGAGTGTTTAGCACAATAAAGATGGGATAGTGATTTACTGCAGGTGGTAAGGTATCGAGTGAATAGACATTATCGAAAGCTTTCAACGTCGCTTCGTCTGCATTACGCTGCACTTTAGTCTTAATATCGTCAGCAGTCAACCAACTCATTAACGATTATACTGAAGAATCACGTCACGATACTTTGTAATTTCAATATTTGAATCGAAGACTGCATAAATTAATACATTGATCGTCTCAGCTAGTGTTCTTTTGAACGTCAAATCCAAACGAATATTATGAGGCACGTTCGCTTGACGATAGGGTGCACTAATATCGCTGTCAGCAGTCAAATCAAATGCATAAATAGTATATCCACTCTTAAACTCTTTCATAGTCAGTCCGTTGGTGTCATCCGTATTGTAAAAGCCAAAGACATCCATAAAATCAACATAACTGCGCATAAATTGATCCGAAGCAAAATCTGGTTTGTAGGGTGGACCAGGATGACTCACACCATTTACACGTAAAGCAATTTCACTTAACTGATTGTGTTTAAAATTGAAAGGATTCTTCTTTATATTACCATTAAATGCATCATTTTCAACCATTGCCACCATGAGGAGCTTCGGTGCTTCCGATGGAAAGAGGCCATCTTTCATGAAACTCTTTTGATCTTTCGGAATTGTAAAGGTGAGACGCTTTGTATGCTGAACGGGGTAAATGGCATTTTGGCGGTTAAGACCTTCAGCATGCCCTCTAATGACACTTGGATTCGGTACTACTCGACGAATGTAAAGTGCAATATCTTCCACATGAATTCTAAAATTGTCAACTTTAGCAAATGCATTCAGCGCAAATTCAGGCTTATTCAATGTCAGCTTGAGTCGCATGCTGGTATTACAGAGTAAAACTTTGACTGTCTAAAGAAGTCTAAATTCAGCGGACCATATAGCTGACATACTCTACTATCTTTAATCATAGCAGATCGCTTTACAAAGCCACTGTTTGTTTCAACATCAAATTTTCCTGCTTCATCTCTGTACCATCCCATGGCTTCCATATGACTTTTTTGTGCTGCTG
The DNA here is from genome assembly GCA_907163375.1 of Prostheceraeus crozeri. Classification (NCBI taxonomy): domain Eukaryota; kingdom Metazoa; phylum Platyhelminthes; order Polycladida; family Euryleptidae; genus Prostheceraeus; species Prostheceraeus crozeri. The sequence goes on from CAJQUW010009927.1 coordinate 42,034, forward strand.
GATGAAACTGTGATACATGATTGAAATATGATTTATAGGGATAATCGCTTTGACCACCTTCCACCTGCTGCTCTCCAATCGTTAGAGAAACATCGCGAAGTAATGTAGTCAATGGTAAATTGTTCAGTCCTACTTTATGTGCATCGTCAATAGCAGTTCCATCTGCTTGCTGAATTCTAAACCTCAAATCAAGCATCGCATAACTCAAATCTATGTAGTCATCACTACCACCAGGAATAACAAATTCAATGGGGCCAGCATTCTCAGCTGTTCGAGGATGATAATCTACAATACTTGAACTAAGAATATCTGTCTGTATGGCTTGTTGATCGAACAAACAAAAACCGGAAGTTTTACACTCCATGATTAGAAGTTATAGCAGCGTCGTCGTTTAGCGCCTGATGAATGATTAGAGCCTCTGCGACGTTTGCGTGAATGCCTTTTGACTGAAGATCGCACCTTACCAGCTCCGCGATGTTTCCTCCTTCCTTTTTTCATTATCATTCGTTTAGGTGATTTCTTTCCTTGAGTAACACCAGCAATGGTCTGCTTCAATGTTTTTAAACCGCGTTCCTTCCCACGATTCAACAAACAGCTCTTAAAACTTCTACCTCTGGAAAGATCACTAGCAACATCACCAGCAAAGCCAACGGCATTACTTAAAACATTTCGTTTTAAAGATCTACCGACATTGGATATGAGAGGTGCTACAACAGATTTCAGTGCACCAAGTATGCTACCTCCACGTTGGCGGCGAGCACCGATGTAAATTTCGTCCTCCACCACTTACGTAGGAGGGTCGTGAATAAAATGAGGCAGTTGGATTCATAGCTCAAACCCTAAACATTGTTAGTTACAACTTTGCATGAATCACTGTCGATCACTTAGATGAAAGAAGTCGGCACGACGCATCCAAGAGTTCATACTTGAAGGATAACCAGTCCATTTAACAAGACACCATTCTTCACCTTGCCGTTTTTTACATCGAATGATTTTCTCTACCAAATATGTTTCACTTTCAGTGACTACCTCAATCTCATCGCGGTAAAAGCTACCCTCAATTTCTTCATTATCGTAATCTTTCAACTTGTAGGTGGTCGGAGAGTCTTTTTGATTAATCCTTGATACTGTAAATACCTCCTCTGTCCAATTCGGGAGGTACCCTTTAGCAAAAACACTTTTCACTTTTGAGATACGAACTTTATCGCCAATTTTCACATCACTTTTCACATGAGTGCGTTTACGTTGGAATGATTCGCGCACTTTATCTACATTGTCAGCAAAAATTTTACATCTACTGGTCTGAGTCCAATAGAACGATGGATAGAGTGATTGTAGGCATGGAGTGTATCTTGTAGAACCTTTGTCCAATTTTGTGTCAAGTTGGCAGTAAAATGTCGCCACAAGCGATTTTTTAATGTGCGATTAAAACGTTCAACGAGTGCAGCTTTATAAGCGCTCTTTACACTAAACAACTCAATGTCATGCCTCTCAAATAATCTTGTCACATGCTGATTTTCAAACTCTTTTCCTTGATCACTCTGAATTCTTTTTGGAATGCGACCTTCTCGACAAATTGTTTGGAATGCTTTTGCTACTCCTTTCCCTTCTTTAGTTTTTAAAGGTTGAGCCCACGCATAACGCGAGAAAATATCAATGACGGTTAAAATAAAATTATTGCCCGAGTTATGTTTTGAAATGGAGGCAACATCACACAAATCTGCTTGCCACTGTTCATCGATGTCATGAACAATATAATGGCGGGTGAGGTACTTCTTTTTCGCTTGTTTGTGGAGTGTATAGGTAGCCTGACCCTTTAACCATCGTTTCACTTGTGATTGTGGAAGACCACTCGCTTTTGATAATTTCTTGATAGATGCAAATCCTGCCGGATGTTTTACATCATAATAGATTGACTTCAAACGTTCAGTCGATGACGGCTGACTCTTTTTCCTCCTTCTCATCTTTTTGTTTTCTTCCCTTTCTACATTTACAACAACAGCAGCATTTAGCTTTAGCGGTTTTGCGATCGTGTTCACATTGCTTAGGGGATTTCATTATGAGAGCTGGCGCAGCAAGTGCAAGTGACAACGACATTCACCTCTGGCGGCTCATTACATGGCAAGCAACACATCTGCTTCATATTAATAGTCTGAGAACATGTATTTCCTAGGAGGAGCTGTTTTACGTTTTCCTTTTACCAGTTTTAGTGGCGATGTAGATCTACGTCGAGTTCTTCCTCTTGTTTGCTTAGTGAGTGTGGGAGGGGATGTAGCAGGTGACGTCTTAAACCAATTTGTTGGCATTTTCATCGCCTGAGGCATTGGAGTAGTAGCCACTGTTGAATCAAGTTCTTTCAATGTCTCATTATTTAAAGCAAATTTTGGCACATTATGCTTTTTCAATAGTTTAAGAAAGTATGACCAACCAGGTGGAACATAGCCCTGACGGCGCTTTCTACGTGTGCATACTGAATCAAGTCTTCATAACGTGAAGCATCAATCACTTTATTTTCATCTGTAATGATTTCTCCTCTATCATTTTACATTGAGATGGGGCTCAATACTATTGAAAAGAGATATGGCATGTGCGCGAGATGCTAAAGGTGTAGCAGTCGATACAGAGTCACGCATCTTATTCTTCAAGTTTTTCAATTGCTCAACAGTTTCCGATTGTAATAATACAGCACGATGTGGATCTTTGATGTGAACATTTTGCTGATAATCTATTTCTTTCCTATACATTTGATTTGCAAGAGGTTGCTTTATTTGCTGCATGGCAGTCAATTGTACATATTCATCCTGAGGAATAACAATCATGCGAGAATAAGAACTCATAGTTTGTAGATAATCATGGGAGTTTTCAAAATATCACTTCGAAATCTAAATTCTTCCGGACACTCTTGCGTAAAGTCAATGAATAAGTAACCGTATGGTTTTTCAGTAGCTGCTTGAAAAATTTCAATTAAGGCTTTTGATCCTCTGGGTGCAACTTGTCGCGCTAAAATTTCAAATTGACTTTTATCTCGCGGATTCTTGAAAATAGCATAATAGTGTGTATTCAGGTTTCGTGTACGAGCTTCTTTTCCATCAGGAAACAAATTTTGTGTAATATAGATGATAAAACACCTTTTATGGTGTGCTGCGCGAGTGAACATATCTGTAACATCTTTTGAATTCTTACTTTCTTTTAATAAATCATCCAATACAACAACATCATTAGACTGAAGTTTATCCACTGGAATAATTCCTTCATGTCGAATAAAGTTGCGACTTTGCAATTCCTGAAACAGCGACGGTTGATAAATACCATAACACCAAATCACTCGATTGATAGGTTCCTTAAACAACTCCCTCCTTTTATCCAATAAATTCAGCGTGAAAACAGTTTTACCTGCATGAGATGGACCTGATACAGTCAGAACTTTATCACATTGAAGTCTGAAATCCATTTTATTACTTTGAGACTCAACATTTGCATAATTAACGCTTAGAGCCAAAGATATTTCCCAATAAGTTGCCCACGGCAGGAGCTATCATTGGAAGTATTGCTGAAAGGAAACCGCCCTTTTGTGTTAGAGTTTTCCTCTTTCTTTGAAGGGCGACTTTAGGATTGGAGATGAAACGCAATTTCGTAGCATATCGCTTAAGTAACTTTCGTTGTTTTGGCGCTAATTTCTTCGTCCTCAACTTCCTCACATGAGAAATAATTTCACAAATGAATTTATCGTTAGCATGTCGTATAGCATTGTATCGCTGATTTGCTTTCATTCGTCGGAGAGCTTGAATGGCTGAAGAAAACTTTTGACTTTTACGTTTCGCCATTTTACGTTTCGCCATTTTCCGTGTTAGTCTTTGCTAAAACCTATCTTTACCACATTTGCATAGGTACTAACTATTGCGACATAAGTGACACTCGAAATGAGCAATATCACAGTGGTTACATTGGCAAAGTTGAATGCAATTACGTATGAAACAGCGTTGACAAAAAGCATGCATACATCTCTTGAAGATGCGCTTTTCATTTCCATCCTTTCGCTTACATACATCGCAACACATAGTTTTACCGTTACTGATGTCTATAGCAAGTCTTTTTGAAGATATGAATTTGCTAGCCTTTTCTAAATAATAGACGCATGTACAGAAGGAATATACTTCGAGAGTGAGCAGACATAGCTCGAAAACCAGTTGTGCTACAATCAAGTACCACTGCATTATCAATTTTTCTTTATGGAAAGTTGAATGTGAATATCTGAAATCGCTTCAATCACTAGACTGCTACCATGATGGTTAAATGCGTTAAGACGTTCAGCAATTTTTATCATATGCCTTTTAAAAAATTCTTGGGGGTGATCTACCACTTCCATTGAGTAAGAAGCAAAATGGAAAGATCGACTTTCCACCTCTTGCTTTCCAAAATGACTAAACTTAATTTTCGCAACTAATCGCGCCATGATAATGCTATCAGAGAATGTATTCATTAATTCTAGAAAAAGAGTGCTAGCATCATCGACCACTGCTTCGATGTCGGTCTCATCTTTATGAAATTTTATCACATAATCTTGAACAGCTCCTTTTAAACTTTGCCTATGAAAACGTAATGTTCCGCAGTCGTTTGAGAAAGACATGATCGCCCTTTATCTAACCCATCCATTGCATGAAAACAACAACTCTTCTCATAGTAACATTTATTGAATAACGGTAACAAGCATGCATTATAAATCAATGGTTTGAAAGAGATAAAATAGATACAGCTGATAACTATCATACAGCGAGCAATGATAACCATACAGGACTTTGGCAGTGTTGAGGTAAGGAGGAAAGAAGCATTGGTTATGAACGTAGCTACTACAACGAACAGACAAAATAGGAACACACAAATCCTTAAAACGTTTCGTGACTTCATGATAATGTTGATTCACTCTACTATCCCAAGGTGGGAGCAAAATATCATCAATGATTAGATTGGGAAATACTTTCCTCTCCTTACCAGGATTATTACAAAAGATGCGTAAAACATTGAAAGCAGCTAACCATCGTTTAAAGTCAATAAGAAGAGCACTGTTCACAAGAAAAGCCATAGTCTTGCAAATATTTCAGATTAAGTCCATGAATGTGTTTTCTCGCCCATTGATCAACATTGGGATCGCAGTTGGCATGTTGATGATAGACACTAACAATCTGATATGTCCAATTGTTCATAGCAATAGCACTGAGCTCCTGTACAGGTTCACCCTCACAATCCATAAAAATGATGATAGAAGCCTAAAACGGAAATTTACACATCTAAGGAAAACGTTCTATAACATATTACAAATGAAGAATTACATCGATGCTTTTCACGACAAAATACACAAATGATATGATGGCAACGAAGAAGTAAAATGTATCTAATAAGGCCACGTCTACGACACTCAAAGCACATAAGCGAATTGTCATAGGGTAGAGTTAGGAAAGGACTAGCAATTCTCCTTCTTTGATTTGCGTTTTGATGTAGCATTCTTCTCCGACTTGCGCTTCGTACCACTGCTGTTAAGGATTTGATCAATTATGTCGTCCACGTTGGGTGGTTTCGGAATAATATAGGATGGATTCCATATGCATGGAGAGAGAGGCTATTTTATTATCCTTGTGTCGACCATAATATAGCCCATTCACTTTGAAAAGGATATCCCAAGTACCTTCTCCGAGCTCATCACATCTGATGGGTATTGAATGATCTCCATCCTTCTTATAGTAAGTACACCAATGTGATACCGGTAGGCAAATGTGATTACATCCCAAATCTTTCTATAGGGAGTATCCTTGTCATCTCTCGCCTTCCACTCTTGAGCAAGAGGAGTAGGAATGTCCATATTTAATGTCACGTACTCCTCAATAATATCAAGTTGGTGGCGAATGTACGGACTCACGGGGATCAGTATGTAGTCCCCATACTGATTGTGCATTATCTTGACATCCGTGGAAGGGAGCATTCCCGTTTGGAGTACTACGCTATGATCATCATAACGCAAGGCTTGTTTAAATTTACGCTGTAGCGGTGTAGGATTATGTACCTTGGTTGTTTCTTCCACTGGCCTCAGTTGTAGATGATCTGACCGTAGCGAACCTTGTAACGTTTGACCGCCATTTTGTCCTACTAGTGCAGCAGATGGAGTAGATGCCTGAAAATGAAAAAAGATTGTATTAAGTTTACGTTCAAGGGAGGAGAGGGAGGGAAGTAGCGACTTACCATTTTAGTTGGATAATAGAATAGGGAACTAGGGAGAGAGAAAATGTGCGTCCGTCACTCGTGTGATTCAACGATGGAATGATTCTCACTGTGGAAGGCTCGCTATTTATAAAGAAATGCTTGATTCTCATTGGATGATGATCCTCATTGGACAATAACATCAAGCTGATTCCAAATCTGGCCTCCGTTTTCCAATCCGATGCTTCGTTTTGAAGCTACAGCCCAAAACGTCCCAAATTCTAACTCTGTCGTTTTTCGCCAATGTCCCAAAATCTTAAATGGCGTCTCACATCTAAACGAAGACAGATAGGAACAAGCCGATTCTTTCACTGAATTTGTCTCACTCTTAGCTTTCAAACGAGCTATCACACGACAAAATCCGTCCACTGGAAGCCAAAATCGAAGCAAGCTGTCGAGAGGGGGGGGGACGTCAGCCGAAAATTTTTTCTCTCCGATTGACTTGAAACTCACCCTACCGATGCAGAATTTCACGCTGAATCCGAATCTGACCTCCGTTTTCTCATCCGACCACTCCTTCCACTCGAAACAACCCATTTTACAACCCAACATTCAGCAGATTGCACCAAAAACATCACACACTATAGCCTCAAGACTAATCCTGGCGGTCGCCCACGTCAACCTAGACGGTCGCCCACGTCAACCAGGCGGTCGGACCAACTCACCCGAGTCTCACACTCTATCGTTCCAGAGGGGGGGGACGTCAGCGAACATGTTGTGAACGTGAACCCACCTGGCCGGCACACCACGACAGACCACAACCTCTGTCGTTCCAGAGGGGGGGGGACGTCAGCGAACATGTTGTGAACGTGAACCCACCTGGCCGGCACACCACGACAGACCACAACCTCTGTCGTTCCAGAGGGGGGGGGGACTCAGACACGAAGCACCACGGCGGCCGACCACGACACTCTGCCGTGCCAGAGGAGGGGGGGGGACTCAGCGACGGCGGCCATCTTGCGCTATCCAGAAGTGGAGTTTTACTTACTACTCTGTTTCTGAATCCTGATATAATTCCATTGTGAGGCAGGAAGTCACTAGCACTTAATTAAAAGTGCTTGAAGATTTTGTTTTGAATTGATGATTCAAAAGTTTCCAATTTTTTGCCGTCAGTTGTAATTAAACTCTTGAAGTTTTGCAACTTTGTTAATCCTTTTCTTTTTTCTTATGAGTTTGTTTAATTGCTTTCTTCTACCATTATAATACGTCGATTTTCAATCATCGATTTGCAAACTTTTCCTTTCTGTAGACTATAAAAAGTACTTTTTTTCTTTTACATTATTTATATCCCTTTCATACCTACCATTTGCAATAATTAATGAAGTTTCATTACAGAAATTATTTTTTAATAGGATTTTTTAACTTTGGATTATAATTTTCATTTTAAACTCTACCATTAAGGTCTCCAATCATCATCATATTCTCCATTTTGTAATTATTATGCAACTTTTCAGCTTTGGATCGTAGCATTCTTTGTCTCTGTACTTGGATTGATTGTTTTCTCGATAGTAAAAATGATAAACAACTCTTTGATGTCATTCCACAATTTATTTCTCGTCTTTAGTATCGTTAGATTTCCGGATGCTGATAACACATTCTCTATTTTTGAGTCGGTGGATTCCGATACGTTAGCAGACTTAAAAACTGAAGTACCCTTGATATTTTTGCTGCTTCTACTGGGGTTCATGTTACTTGTGGTTGTATGAGAGTTTATATATGTAATTATTAAGTTCCGGTTTGATGTCTTCATCACGCGAATGAGTTTCTGTAAAACATACGAGATCAGCATTATCGATATCATTCATCATTCCCAAATTCTTTAGTTTATCATCATTTAGTCGGTTGATATTAACGTAAAATATTTATAGTACACTTTCATTCATCACTCTCTCCCTCCATCCTCGAATCAGACATGCTGCAGCCCCATCGCTGTAGGTAGGGCTTGGTATGGTGCGGCTGTGGGGGCATTGGTCTAAAGCGCACCTTTCTTGATGTTGTGCATGATTTTGGTACCGTGATTGCCCTCTCAGTGGTTGAGTGTAGTTGTGTCACTGTCGATGCTGTCTATTTCGATAATTGTTAGCATTATGATAGCAATCTCTTGCCAAATACCCAAACTTCCTGCACACAGAGCACCTTCGTTGTTGGCATGTTGGTCGTGATTGATATTGTCGATATTCGTTGTCCCCTCTGTTGCTGGTGTTCGTTTGTTTGATCTTGTTTTCAACCTTCTCTATTGTCACGCTCAGCTCTTTTAGCTTCTTTAAGATAAGCTTGCTAACCTCACTTTGGGTTTCTTCCTCTTCTTCTTTGTCACTTCTTCTCCTGACTCGTCTTCTCTGCTAAATATTTCCTCCTCTGGAATTTCTTCAATGGCGTCATGTTGACTTTCTTTTCTTGTTTCCTGAGCCTTCTGTCGCACGCAACTCCTCCCCGTACGGGTTGACGATCAAAATATCCCTGTTTTTTCTGCACAGGGTTTCGATCTCTTCCTCCAATTCTTGAATATTCTCCGCAAGTGGTTGTTTAGGAGCGCTCTTCGTGATGGTGTTATTTTTTTTCAATTCCATGAAGAATAGCAGTGCTATTCACTTTTCGCAAGTGTATTTTCGTTTACTCTGCTTGAAGTATTTAACAAGCTCATAGTGCGGCAGATGAAAATATAGTCCACACTTCTCTCACTTAAGTCTGAGGTTTATGATCATATCACGGCAAGTTCCACATTCTTCTCCAGCGTACTCCTCCTCGATTATTCCTTAATGAGCTATTCTGTAGTGAATCAACTGATTGAAGGACAACAACACAGACACAAATGTCGACCCTCTCGATTGACAGATAAATTTGAAAAGGCCAAGGGGCCGGAAATTGGTCTTCAGTTTAAAACTTATAGCAAATAGATATTCATATCTTCACTACTTGTATATTACAATCTCTGGTCAGTCGCAGCGATTTCTGCGTGTCCGCTATGGTTACTGAATTGCTCAATGATACCAACCAATTCGTAGAACTCTAATTGAAATAAAAGCCTTCTCTCTCCGATTCCTTGAATTGATCATTAGCAGATTTTGTCTAGGCTATGAAATTATCGCATAGATAATAGGCATATTAGAAATTATATTTATCTGTCGATTATCTTATAAGTTGAGTCGCAACAATTTGACATGAGGGTGTCGACTGTAGCGGTCTGGTGTCGAGTAACTTTGCATCACACTTATGGATAGGCATTGAAGAAGTAAAATAACAGCTCATTGTGCGAATGTAGCTTCTCAACCGCAAACATTGACAGTGAGGTGCGAGCACGTGTGAAAATATTTATTTTGCGTAATTTGTTAAATAATAGAGGACAGTTTTACAATCACACAGAAACGTCGTAAACAAATTGAGCAAATATTTTTGATAGCCTCCCTACAAATGAAGCAAATCACACAAACACAAATCACAAATTTTCAAAAAATAGCTAAATGAAAAGAATAAAACAGATGATAATTAGATACAAGAATGACACATGTTTACGATGTATGAGGCTTCACCAAGACTATGTGCTTAGAATTATCAAAAGACTTTATTAACCTGTCTTTGGAATTTGGATTCGTCAATGTTTCCAACACTGCAAGAAAATATTCATTGAATCAGACTTACTTTTGAAGTGAGCTTTATTTCATGAAGTATGTAGATGTCTCCGAGATCCCAACTAACAGTAAATTCCTTTTGTGAAGGGGCTATCGTGAATCCATCGTCACAAATGCTTCCTGTCACTGTGGCACCGATGGCTGTGAATGGTCGATCTTCGATGACGTTCACTAAAATTCAATAAAATTTCAATTCTATTAGTCACTTGGAAAACTTCTATCGCAGTATAGATAATCCTAAGTCACAAAATTTGAAAAATAGTAATGGATCAAGCTGTTGCATGATTCGCACGTTAATTAAGCAATGCCGAAATGCGATAACAAATTGGCGTTTTATGTAAAGCTTTCAGTGACAGTGTCTAATGAGTTTCGATGGAGCACGAGGATGAGCTTATAAAAAACTTAAGTTCATCAAAAGTTTACAAAAGTTCATCAAACTGTGCAATGGCAAAAATCCTAACTCGACAGCTTTGCTGCAATGACCACTCAATGGGACTCTTTCAAAACAGTTTTTTTTTCTATTTTCTTTTGATAAAAGTGACCCAGACAGCCGTTAAGACGTCAGTAGTTTAGGCTGTTCGAACGGATCTGTTTCATGAAAGCTTTTCCAGTTTTCAGTTGCAGCGTTGTAAGTTCTCAGCTGATAAATATCACTTTAATAAACGACTGATGAAAGCAGCCACTAGCTGAATTAAGACACTTATCATTCGCGCATCACTTGAAATCGTTGCTATACAGATTCAACTTTTAAAACCCCATTTTATTACGTCTACGTTGCTGCGTTACATTTGTCTTGTTTGGTAGAACGACTGACCTAATGAATTAAAGCTTTCTGAATAGATAAATAAGGTCAGGTTTCTAACGTAAAAATTTACGTTTTTCTTGTACAAAAAATTTACAAGAAAAACTTTGAAATTTTAATTTTGCATCTAAAACTGCAGAAAATTTTAACAAATAGCATAACGCAAATATTTCTTTGTTTGGAAAGAAAACTTGCTGGCAGCGAACAGTTGCGGACTACAAGTTGACAGATTGATGAGTATTTTCCTCATCAATTCAACACAAAATATCGTTTTCAACTTGCCGCACTTCTTCAAATACCAGCCGTGAATGACTGCAATCGCTCATGGCTTCGGCTGCTATTTTCGGGAGGCTACTAGTAAAGAGTCACATCTAACTCATAGCAGTTTTGTTCAATAGTAGACATTTTGAAAAATATTCATTTTTGTAGATGTTTAATTTTGTGATTCCATGATACACGGCATTTACATAGGAAGCTATCTCAAGAAAAGGATAACAAAGTTCTGGGGTAGGCCCGCTGTCAGAGTCCAAATGGGTGCCTCATAGTATTCCTAAGTCCCTTGATGAAAGTGAAAATTCATTTCGATACAAGACGATTGATTTGACACTGATAAGAGAAATTATAATTAAGAGGAAATTGTTATTTTTGAAAGAAATAAGAATGAAGATTTTCCCACCGTTTCGCTCATAGTCTATTGAACATTCTCAGGGGTACAGACAAAAACTGACGACTGGATGAATTGAATGTTAATGATAATGATAATATAATTAATCAATCATACATGAATTGATTACATGAATGTAATCCAATCGTTAATTTTTGTCTGTACCCTTGAGAATGCTCAACAGACTATGAGGGAAACGTTGGGAAAATTTTCGTTCTTATTTCTTTCAAAATCACCGTACAGTAGATGGCAGTTGAGTATTTGGGAACGCTGAAACACCATAGCCTTACATTTAGAAACTGTATGTGTGGATTACTGTGGCGCAAATGCGTGATTATTTTGGCGCAAATGCGTTGTGGTTCGAAAACGTTGTGGCGCAAAAGCATTATGCTCCCTAGTTGTTCGGCCTCTTCCCCCCCCCCCGGCGAGATGATACAGGTTCTTAAAATATCAAATCTCAGTCTCAAACGAATAAAACCTATCATTTGGCAGTATCTTTCTCCTTTCTTGTCATTGATCTTCATCGTTGACCTTTTGTAAAACTTTTGAGCTTCATGTCCCACCCTCCTGAGCAACTGAATATCAATGGACAGAAAGAAACCATGTCCACATGCAAAATCTGTGCATTGTATTCCCCTTCTTCTGGCTCTAATGATGTTGTTAAAGCTGCGGACCTTCCTGTTGTCGATTAGACTGGGCCATTGGGTTCATTACCTTTACGTCAGAAATTCCCTGTTCATCGGCGTCCAGAAACTTAACGGTTGTCATGCACAAAAAAACATTTTACTTCACTTGCCAAACAGGGCCTCCTGGATCCACATTGCTCCAATGCATTATTATCACTTTTTGATGCAAAGTAATCGATCCAATTTCATATAATCAAAAGCTCTGAAATACAGTAATGCTTAGAAACGTCATCTTGATAACTGAAAATCATCCATAGTACATTGAGAGTGCAATTTAGAGCTCCCATTTATTTCTGCCGTCTGCATATTGTTAACAAGAATGATAGATAATTAAGTTTATCAATATCACCACTTTGATGGCAAAATTGAGCTTGATTATGCTGAAAAAGTACACAACAAAGGTCTGTCGCAATTGAAAAATCTTGAAATACCCAGCAAAGCAGGACAACCGCTAGGGAGCTGACGTCGACAACGTGCTCCATCTTGCAAACTGGACATTCATAGAGATGTATTGATTTGAGTCGGCATTTCCGCACGCAAATAAGCTGAGTAGGATGGATGCGTTTCACTTTAGATGCCGACATGTGCTTGAGCTGCCGTTCCTGAGACTGTCTGGCAATCATAAATTAAACCTTGCACATTATTAAATCTAACGAGCTAAGACAAATTCGTCTATGTAGCCGAGGCTGCTTGGTTGATAACTCGAGTTATCAACCAAGCAGGCTCGGCTACATAGACGAATTTGTCTTAACTCGTTAGATTTAACAATAATGCTGCTCAGAGAGAATTTTGATATTTTAATATATTTTACTTGCACATTATACAGATTTTCCTGTTGCTTCATTTGTACCATATTCAGGTAACAATGATTAGCTAGTTACAATCCCATTATCTTCTGATCTCTAGAAACCTCAACTTCGACTTCCATAATTAATTATTTTATTAATTTTTGATACAACATTTTTGAGGTGTCATTTTTACGAATCCTCGGATTCATATTTGAGGAATCTCTGTCATGGCAGATGCAAGTAAGCGATGTTTTGAAGAGAGTTGTTCGCAGATTGTATATTATAAGATGTTTGAAATCTTTCATGTCAAAAAGAGAGCTGGTTATTGTGAACCCTTCCATCATAACCTCTTTAATTTCATATGCCTCTCCAACTTACGGACGTCTCCCTCGGACACTACTCCATAAATTTGAGTGTTTTCAACGCAGAGTACATCGCACTATTTGTGGACCTGACTGCCAATGTGACAATTTTCCTTCATTATCGGAATTGTTCATGAAATCTGGACTTTCATTTTTGGGAAGTTGTGAAGTCAACCATCAGCATCCGCTTCATTCGTACACTCCATCTCGTTTGCCACGGACAGGTCATCTGTCTCTCGTTCACTGTCATACTTCCAGACGTTTGCACTCCTTCTTTCCGTGGTTCTGTGCCGTGGCAAATGGTGTTGTGTTGACTAGCCTCTTGTCACCTTTTCTATTCTTGCATATTTTTAACTTTTCTTTCTTTCTTATGTGATTTTTGTGACTACCATATAATGGATCTGCATGATTTTCATTTTGATGAAATATATACGCCTACTACTACTACTACTACATTTGCGCCACTTTACTGGTCGTTAGTATTTCAAGTTGAAGTTATCATATTACACGTGTAATTAACTATGTTCAACCATGACATCAACTTCACCGATGTTTTCCGCTCATGCTCACCAATTCTCTGTCTATCGTATACACTTTCGCGAGACAATTCTTCTTGCAGCATCTCCATGTGATTCCTCCTTCCTTTGAAATACTACCAACTCTAAACATAAAATCCGTCTATGATAGTGCTCTGTCGCTGATGCGAAGTTCTCCGATCAGTTCATCAAATTTAGAACTGTCTATTTCAATGGTCTGTCGCTGGGCTAGACGTCAATTGGGGCGAAAATTGTCTGACCTTACGTTGGATCACTGTCTCTCCGCTATTCGTCAAAACCAGCTTTTGGTGACTACAGCCGACAACCCTACTCCTCCAGTTATCGAACGAAGTCAAGTTTCTTCATCTACGTCCGAAGACGCTTTGCCTCCAGATGTCAGCAGCTCCACCTCTGATCCTGCTGCTGCTTCTCAGACTGTGTTGTCCGTGACAGGGCCAACATCTTCGATCTCTGAGCCTCCTTCGACCTCTTCAGCTACTACCCATACCGGTGAACATGTCTCCGATCCTGTTACAGTTTTTCCTGAACCTGCCCAAGCTCCGCTTGCTGATGATGAAGTCACGGAGCCTGTTGTTACGGTCAATACTCTTCCTCATGAATCATCAGATCCCGCTGCGATCTCTATCAGTGCCCCTGAATCTTCGCCAGCCCCCATTACCTCCATGACAAATCCTCCTCTCATTGATCAATCCATTCTACCAAGCAGCTCGCCTTCTAATCCGACCTGTCTGATATTAGCTGATTCTAATCTTTCTGATTTTCAAGATCCGCGTTGTCGAATAGTTGCCATACCAAACGGCAGGATCTCAGCTCTTCGTGCACGTCTCAATGTCATGCAATCGGACTCTCATATCAATAAAGTCTTCGTTTGTCTAAGTCGACTAGACATTGGAAATCGCTTCGTCTCTAACTTTACAAATCTAAAGAGTCTGCTGGCGCGTTGCAATCGACTGTTTCCTGGTGCGGTTCTTTTCGTAATACTCAGTGGTTGCCCTCATGACTGTTCTGCCACTGATCGTGCAGTTTTCAATCAGCTCTCAACGACTCTAAGGAACAAGCATCCTTCTAGCTCTATTATTTTGTCTGCCCCTTCTCCTTTTGTGGTCAGTGACAGCAATGTATGGAATGATGAGACCAAGTCAGGCGTCTTCAATAAAATCCGCGATCATTTAAACTGACTTTTGGGAGGCTTACGCCCAACTGCTGTCATCAACGCAGAACCTCTCATCATCTTTAGTTACCTCCTTTCCTCTTCTCCAATTATTGTCGCGGCCCCCAAAGTTTATACCCACTCCTGAATCGTGTGACCATCGCCGACTGTTCGATGGAGTGTTTGAATTCGTCCGGAAACTGCAATGGCGAGTCATTCTCCCAAACTCTCCTCATATTCAGTGTCGCTTCGGTTTACACCGGTCCTCCTCATGGCCTCCAGTTGGTCGTGTCCCACCACATATTCATGCTTTATCTCGGGAAATATTCTCTGCCGCCCGTTCTATTCTCTTCACTGAGCACAATTGCTGTACACATGACAATCTGTCGCCAACTGAACGCTGCTGCCTCTCAGCCTTAGCGCTACATCTGATCTGGTTATTCGTCCCGCCGACAAAGGAGGAAGATGGGTCTTAATGGACAAAGAGGCCTATAACTCTGAGTGTCTTAGTCAGCTCAACAACAACATTTTCTACCGACCTTTGAATTCTCCGTTGTCTAACGTGGAATCTGAAATCATTGAGGTTTTGACAAGTCTGCAATCTTCAGGATTCATCACTAGAAAAGAATTCAATTTCCTATGCCCTCCTTTGGACTCTCGTGATAGACGCTTCTATGTGCTTCCAAAAGTTCACAAGAGCACTTGGCCTTCATTGAACATGCTCCCGGTAGACCAATCGTCAGTGATGTCCGTTCTGTTAGTAGCAATATTGGCAGATTCATCGAACATTTCCTCTATCCGCTGGCGAAGAGCCTACCCAGCTTCTTGCGTGATTCCCAGCATCTCATCGCAATCTTGAGAAATTGCAGTTTACCTTCCGACTTTATCCTGTGTACATTTGATGTTAGAGCTTTGTATATTAACATCCCATCACCGAAGGCATTACGTCGCGTCGCCGCTGCTTTCCAACATCTCCCTGATCATAGGCGTCCTGATGATGCCGTTATTCGGTTACTTCGTCTGTCTCTTGAGCAAAATGACTTCTGTTTCAATGACCGGTATTTTGTGCAAGAATCTGGTGTCGCCATGGGAAAGGCTTTCGGTGGGTCTTTCGCGAACATCTATATGGGCGCTTGGGAGCATGACGCACTCAACTCCTACCATCTCAGGCTACTTTGTGGGTCAGATTTCAGGATGATGTCTTCGCAGTTTGGCCGCACGGTATAGAAGCTCTAGAGCTGTTTCATCATCATCTGAACAGCCGCGACTATCACATTCAATTGGAGCTCAATCATCATTCACAATCCATTCATTTCCTGGATCTTCTCATCTATCGGCCTGTTGATAGCACCCACCTTCATCACCGTATAGCCTTCAAAGATTCTGCCTGTCACAGAATCTTACCGAAAGACTCTCACCACGCGCCTCATGTTTTTAAAGGTGTTGTGTATTCCCAAATTTTGAGATGGGCCACCCGTTCATCAACTGCCGAAAATTTCAACAACACGGTTGACACGGTTTTCCCTCATTGGCGTGCTCAAGGCGTTACAAGATCGGCTCTGAGAAATGCAAAGCGTAAAGTTTTGACAATTGCCAACTTCCTTATCGACTGGTCGCCTGGTTTTAGGCAATTTAACGGACTTCGATGTGGTGCCTGGGCCTTTGTGAAACCTGTAACCTATTTCAGAGGCGTCTCACACTCTGAGCTTTTCCCTGTTCTTTTTAATCTGACTTGTGCTACCACTCATTGCATTTATGTCATCGAATGCACCAGGTGTTTTGTGCGTTATGTCGGCCAAACGGGCTGCCCTCTACGAGAGCGCATAGGCCATCATCTGCGGGACATTTGCAATGGCAGTGCCAATTCCCCTATTGTTCCTCATTTTAAAAATGTTCATACGTTATCGGACTTGAGCTTTTTTGCTATTGATCGATCCTTCTCACTCTCTCATAGACTTCAAAAAGAGTCCAAATGGATCGGTGTGCTTCGTACCGGCCGTCCTACAGGTCTCAACAGGTCATCCGCAAAGCAATCTAACACTATTAACTTATTGACTACTCATGGTGATTGCTCAGCAAGACTGAATTCATTTATAATGAACTTGTAACAGGGTGACAGATTTTAACGTGCGTCTATGCTATGCGAACGACAAAAATGTATTGTCGACTTTACGCTAAGCATGTGTAGCTTTTGTATTATTCTTTTCCTCACTTCTCACTTTTTTCTGTACATTGTTTATTTATCATTTATTTCTTTGAAGGATTTTATTCATTTTGCTGTTAGTTTTCATGACTTTTAGGACTGCTGATGTCATCTAGATTGGCATGGTTTTCAAGTTCTCAACCATGTAGTACGAGTAATCTGATTGTGTGATTTCTATGGAGCTTTTATTGTTGAAGCCTGAAACGTTATTGTGTCGTGAGATATCACGCAGTCTATTGTCCACTATCTGTCACATTTTGCTGGATTGTAATTAAGAATGTCAAACCATCGATCACGTACGAGCGCTCCAACGCCTCTTACGCTTTACGTTGTCACTGTCATCTGTAACACCACTGACGAAGGTCTTATCATCGACCGAAATATATTTGGTAACAGAACTGGTCTGAGGTCTTACCTCTCTAATTATCATCGGGACTCTTTAGGATTGTTTTGCACATTTGAGCAGGAGAGTGACATGCGTCGACCTTTGGGCCGGCGCTTTTTTCCTCGCTAT